>ML332401.1:0-65592 GCA_005239505.1 Nicotiana paniculata | reverse complement strand
TATATATATATATATATATATATATATATACTATAACAACCCGATCGGTTGTTTTGAGAGTTAGTGCGCCGATCCCCTAATAACTGCTTTTCCCGTGTCTATTTTTGCGTTTGAGACTTGTCGGAACGTTGAGTTGTGAATTTTGGAGAGTTTTTGGACACATAGTCCTTATATGTGAGTTTAAGCTTTAGAAATCGGGTCGTAGTTGGATCTGTGTTAAGAAGGATCCGAAATGGAATTTCGTTGACTCCATTAGCTCCCTTGGGTGATTTTGGGGTTAGGAGCGTGTTCGGAATGTGTTTTTGAGGTCTAAGGTAGATTTAGGCTTGAATTGGCAAAAGTTGGAATTTCGGTGATTTCGGCCGATAGGTGAATTTTTGATATCGGACTCGGATTGGAATTCGAAGAGTTGTTGTTGGTTCGTAGTGTCATTTATGTCATGTGCGTAAAATTTGAGGTCATTCAGACGAGTTTTGACGTGTTTCGGCATAGGTTGTGAAACTTGAAAATTTATTAGTCCTTAGGCCTGAATCCATGCATTGTTTGTGATTTTGATGTTATGGGATGTGTGTTGAAGGCTCGAATAAGTTTGAATGAAGAATTAGGACTAGCTAGTAAGTTTGGTTGGGGTCCCGGGGGCCTCGGGGATGTTTCGGATGCTCAACGGGTGATTTTTGAACTTCGAATACAGCTGAACCATTGCTGGTTCTCGTGTCTCGCACCTGCGGACGGGGAACCGCAGGTGCGGACACGCTGGTGCGGAGTGAGGCTCGCAGGTGCGGAGTTTGGTCAAGGGTTGCAAGCCTCGTAGGTGCGGAAAATACCCGCAGGTGTGGAGCCGCAGATGCGGCCCAGCAACCGCAGGTGCGACCCCAGTTGAGCTAATGAATATTTGCACCTGCGATGGATTTTCCACAGGTGGGGCACTGTAGGTGCGATCCAAGAGTTGCATGTGCGGGATCCTTGAGTTGTTTATACAAAAATCCGAGGGTTTGAAATTCATATCTCCTAAAACGATTTAGAGCTCGGGTTTTGGCGATTTTTAGCAGGGTTTGAAGAGAAGATTCATAGGTAACGGTTTCTAACCTTAATTCACTTGTATATCATTAATCCGTAGAAATTTCTTCAATCTAATCAATGAAATTGGGTGAAAAATCATGAAAATGGGATGAAAGTTCCCCAAGTAGAAATCTGAAGATTTTGGGAGATTTTGACGTCGGATTTTGATGATTCTTGTTCGAGTGAGTTAGTGAATGAATGGGTGTTCGGAATTTATAAATTTTATCTGTTTCTGAGACGCGGGCCCGGGGGACTTTTTGGGCATTTTTCCTAATTTCACATATTAGCTTCGAACTTATTAGCTATTTTGATTTCTTAAAGTGATATTTATATTATGCAATCGAATTGAATAGATTTGGGCCTTCTAGAGTCAGATACTCGTGGCAAGAGCGTGGTTTTGGGTTAATTAGCACAATCGAGTTAAGCGGCTTGCCTAACTCTGTGTTGGGGACTTTCCCTTAGGCTATTTTGATACTATTTGTTGTTTGGGAGCCGTGTACGTGAGGTGATAAGTATGTACACGGGCCATTGTTGCTAAAACTCCACTTTTCCTTCCATGACATAATTCATTTTTATTTCTATATCACTGTTTCATTTTCTAACTGTGTGTAGTCTAGATTAGGAAGGAGCATGTCTACCTGTTTTACCTGATTTTCCCCTAATTGTTACTATGTGCACCATATTTAGGTAGTTTTATATGTATTCTTGCATGTGATTTTTCTTGAATTGTTTAAATAAATTGTATTCGGTATTCTTTTGCATTGCATATTTAAATTGGGATTACAGACAAAATTCCCGAAGCTTTCCCATGTAGTGCATTACATATTCAAATTGGGACTACGAACGAGATTCCGTGAGCTTTCCCCTATAGTGCATCGCATATTTAAATTGGGACTACGGACGAGATTCTGGGAGCTTTCCCCCCATACTGCATGGCATATTCATTACCGTGAGATACGTTGTGTTGAGCCGAGGGCTCCCTGTTGCTATTTTCTTTCGGCTCATTGTTTCTACTATTTTTTCCTTAGCTTATTATATCTCTATGTTCAGATTTAACCTGTTTTACTATAAAATCCAGTAGATTCTTAACCTGAACTCGTCACTACTTTACTGGGGTTAGGCTTCGCACTTACTGGGTACCAATTTGTGGTGTACTCATGCCCTTTCCTGTGCATGTTTTCCATGTGCAGATCCAGGTACCAACACTTCGTTTCGTGGCTAGGGGTCCGAGCAGAAGCCTTGAGGAGACCGAAAGGTAATTCTGTCGCGTCTGCAGAGTCCTTCGAGTCACCTTCCACTCTATACTCAGATATATTTTTATGTATCTTTCTTACATTGTATAGAGCACTTTGAGATAGAGCTTGTGACTGATGTGATATTCCGGGTTTTGGGAGTTAGAGTTGTACATGCCGAGCGACTATATTATGTTTATTTATGTTCCTTTCTATCTTTATTTTGTTTGATCCTATTATTGTCACGACCCAAAATCCCACACGGGTCGTGATGGCGCCCAACACCGGAGTTAGGCAAGCCAACAATTGCTTACTAGTGAAGTTTTTCCCTATTAACATACCAATCCCACATGTTTCAATTTTTACACTCAAATTATTTAATATAGAAGCGGATGAATTTATCAATTTAAATACATACAGCAAAAATGAGCGTGATCCATTACACACACACACACACACACACACACACACACACACACACACACACANTATATATATATATATATATATATATATATACACATTCTCTAAAATAGAATCTACTAAGTGTGTGCCAGGAACTAGTGTCACAAGTCAATAGGCGACTAGTAGAATATACAAAAGATGATACAAGAGGTACCGTTGTCTGAAACGATATAGACAGAAGTAAACAAAAGATAACTCCATAGCATAGCTGTGAATCGCCAAGGGAGGCAGCTCACCGTGGAGTCAGGTCCGGAATATGTCAAGCTCCGGTCGGATAACTAAAAACACCAGCCCCAGAACATGTCAGTTAAGTACAGAAGTGCAGCATGAGTACATAAATATATAAATATGTACCCAATGAGTATCCCGCCTAACCTCGAAGAGGTAGTGACGAGAAGTCGACATGACACTCACTAAGGTCCAACAGTTTAAATCAGCAGAATGTAATAAAAACAGTAGGCATGCAAGGCAGTGAAGCAACAAGTATATATATGTAAGATACTGAAATCCAGGAAGAATACTGAGGATAAATAAAATAATTACCACTTCACTTTTTCCAAAAATCTGTCATATCAATTTCATGAAATTTAATAATAAATAAAGCATACTCATGCAGGGTGAGGACAACCGGCCGGAGTCACAGGATAGTCACGCCCGTGGACTGCTGAAGGATCGATCGGCCCATCCTAAAAGTGCACTTTACAAGCTCTCTATGCATTGGCGAAGGATCAATCGGCCCATCCCAAAATTGCATCTCTCAATCTCTCTACGCACTGCCGAAGGATCGATTGGCCCGTCCCACAAGTGCGTCTCTCAATCTCTCCATGCACTGCCGAGGGATCGACCGGCCCGTCCCAAAAGTGAATCTCTCAATCTCTCTGCACACTGTTGAAGGATTTATCAGCCCGTCCCAAAAGTGTGCCTCTTAATAGACTGGGGGAAATCACACTCCGATCGCGGAATACAATTTGCGAAGCGGTCACATGCACATACATTATTCCATTTTAAAGGAGAATGCCTTTCCATAATCAAATTTCTTACAAGTTTTTCTCAAATTTCATAGCTTCAGGAATGTAAACAATNGTCGAATCTACCCCTCGGACAAAGAATACGCCTGAATCTCCAAACTCTACACCCGAGGACTCGCAACTAGCCAAATATGGTATAATGACATCAATGCATGCTCAAAGTAGGGAAATTATCCTAATTTTTCAATAATTCAACATTCTTGAGAGATTCCCAAAACCCAACCTCGGGGCCCGCGCGCTCGGATTCTGATAATTCTCGAAGGGAACACTCACCCCAAGCCTAAGGATTATTAATATACGTTTCATACTTGATTTCATGGCCAATTCACAGAAAAATTCTCAAATTATCACAAGTTCTAGGTTACTACCCAAATTCTTGATTTTTGCACTAATTTACGTAGTTAATTAAGCTAGAAATCCATGCATGAAGCTAATTTTTTAGTAGAGTTCACTTACCTTAGAAGACCATGCCGTTAGCCCTTAACAATGGAGGAAAATTGCCCGAGGTTAAAAAAGGAATGTGAGAAAATGGGTTTAAAACCCGTGTATAAAAATACACTACCTGGAAAGTGTTTTCGCACCTGCGGCTCGAGGACCGCACCTGCGGTCTCGCATCGGCGAGAAAAATCTCGCACCTGCGAAAATGGGCTGGGGAGTCTGGGCCCGCACCTGCGGAGTGGACACCGCACCTGCGGAATATTTTCCGCACCTGCGATAATTGGCCAGGCCATTGGGTGATCGCACCTGCGATGGTGTGGACCACAGGAGCGGTCCAGCACCTGCGACTGGGCACCCGCACCTGCGGCACACCAGAACAGGTGCACCAGCAACTATGTTTTGTTGGTTTTTAGCCTCGTTAGGTGCCCGAAAGGTACCTGGGCCAACCCGAGCCCTAGTCCAAATATACCAACGAGTCCCAAATCATAATACGGAATCGCTCGAGCCTTTGGAACACCCAAAACAACGCTAAAACTTAAAATCACACCCCCAAACCCCAAGAACCAAACTTAGGAACTTTATGTTTTCTAGACTTCGCTAACAACGTGCCGAACTGACCTATAAAACTCGGAATGACACCAAATTTTGCAGGCAAGTCATAATTAATGTACGCCCAAGTCTGAAATCATCACAAGAAGCTACCGGAACCGACGAAACTCGATTCCGAGGTCGTTTACCCAAAAAGTTGACCGAAGTCAAACTTGGCCTTAAAGGCCAACCTTAAGGAACCCATTGTTCCTATTGCACTCTAAACACCTCCGAAACCCCGGACCACCAGTCCCCGCAAGTCATATATAACAACAAAAAAACAATATGGGAAGTTTGATTTAGGGGAACGGGGTCCGATAATGCAAAACGACCGGTCAGGTGGTTATAATTATTTTCGCAAAATTTAGGCTTACCAGTCATAGCGATTGGGTGCCGTCACGATACTTTTCGGAGGGTAAATTAGGTCGTGACAAGTTGGTATCAGAGCGTCTAGGTTCATAGGAGTCACAAGTCACAAGATGATTTATTAGAGTCTCGCAGGTCCGTACAAAAACGTCCGTATTTATCTTCGAGAGACTATGTAACTGTTAAGAACAATCACATTCTTTGGAATCCTTTTTGATGCTAGTTACTGTCATCCAAAGTCTAAAACTCTATTCTAATCTTGCTCATAAATTGTGCGGACCCGTACTGGACATACAGATGATCAGTCACCCGAGCCCCCAGCTAGAGCCACCAGGGGTAGGGGCAGGGGTAGAGGACGAGCACACGGTGCAGCCCGAGCACCGACAAGGGCAGAGACGGAGGAAACCCCAGCAGCAACAGTTTGAGGGGCACAAGAGGTCCCTACTATTACTCTAGCCCTCCAGGAGACTTTGGCTCAGTTCATGAGTGCCTTCAGCACTCTGCCTCAAGTAGGACTACTCCAGATAGCTCCAGCTACTTTACAGGCCCGGCGAGGGGCACAGACTCCCGCAACTTGTACTCCTGAGCAGAGGGTCCATATTGGGCAGGTTCTAAAGTACATTTATATGCCCCCAGCGGCTACAGATCAGCATGAGGCCAGGGTAGCTTCTTCTGAGGCAGAGCAGCTCAGACTTGAGAGGTACAAGAAGTACCACCCCCTGAGTTCAGCGGACTAGCTTCAGATGATGCTCTGGGTTTTCTTGAGTAGTGTCATTGCATTCTCCGCACTATGGGCATTGTGGAGACGAGTGGGGTTTCTTTCACCGCTTTCCAACTGAGAGGAGCGACTTATCAGTGGTGGCGTGCCTATGAGTTGAATAGTCTAGAGGAGGCAGTTTCACTTACTTGGGATTAGTTCTCTGAGATATTTTTACTTGAGTTTGTCCCTCAAAGCCTCAGGGATGCTTGGCGTGCAGATTTTGAGCAACTACGCCAGGGTACCATGACTGTATCAGAGTATGCAGTTCGATTCAATGACTTGGCTCGTCATGCACCAGCTTTGGTTGTCACGATCAGAGAGAGGGTTTGACGCTTCATTAAGGACTCCACCCAAGTATTCGGACCAGTATGGCCGGAGAGTTGGAGATAGATATCACCTACCAGCAGGTCATGAGTATTGCCCGGAGGATTAAGATTTTGCTGGGCCGGGACAGGGAGGAGAGTGAGGCCAAAGGTCTCGAGAGACTGGTCATTTCTGGGAGTTCATGCACCAGTAGCATGCTATGGTAGGGGTTTTATGAGTCGCCCTGTCCATTCAGCTCTTCCAGTAGCCAGTGGTGTTCCAGCTCCTTCCAGACCTTAGGAGCCTTATTATGCACCACCAATATCTTATGTGCCTCCTTCTCGAGGTGCTATCACCGGCAAGTCCAACATGCCAGTTCAAAGTCAGCACCGGCTTCCATGTCCTCCAAGGGGTTGTTTTGGGTGTTGTGACCCTTGCTACATGATCAGATATTTACCCAGAGCTAGGAGGGTGCACCATCTTAGTCTTATCAGGCCCCACGTGCTTTACCAAGTCTACCAGCTACTCTTCCAGCCCCAGTTGCTACCCCACCTCCTCAGGCAGCTTGAGGTGGTGGTCGTGGAGGTCTAGGTTGCCCTAGAGGGGGAGGCCAGGCCAGGTACTATGCTCTTCCAGCCCGTTCCGAGGTCGTTTCTTCAGATTCGGTCATCACATGTATTGTCCCTGTTTGTCATAGGGATGCATCAGTATTATTTGATCCAGGCTCTACGTACTCATATGTGTCTTCTTATTTTGCTTCACATCTGGGTATATCTCGGGATTCTTTGAGTTCCCCCGTATATGTTTCTACTATCGTGGGAGATTCTCTTGTTGTGGACCACGTATATCGGTCGTGTTTGAATGTTATCAGTGGTTTTTAGACCAGGGCTGATGTGTTATTACTCAGTATGGTAGATTTCGATGTTACATTTGGCATGGACTAGTTGTCGCCCCATTATGCCATTCTTAATTGTCACGCCAAGGTCGTGACGCTGGCTATGCCATGTTTACCGAGGTTAGAGTGGAGAGGTTCCTTAGAGTATACTCCTCGCCGAGTTATTTCTTTCCTTAAGGCTTAGCAGATGGTGGAGAAGGGGTGTGATGCGTAATTAGCCTATATGGGGGATGTTACTGCTGATACCCCTACAGTTGAGTCAGTTCCAATTTTGCGGGAATATCCTGATGTTTTTCCAGCTGATCTTCCGGATATGCCGCCTGATAGAGATATTGATTTCGGCATTGATTTGTTGCCGGGCACTTAGTCCATTTCCATTCCTCCCTATCGTAAGGCTCCTCCTGGGTTGAAGGAGTTGAAGGAACAGTTGCAAGAGTTGCTTGATAAGGGTTTCATCAGGCCCAGTGTATCACCTTGGGGTGCTCCGGTATTATTTGTGAAGAAAAAGGATGATTCTATGCGTATGTGTATTGATTACCGGCAACTGAATAAAGTTACAGTGAAGAACAAGTACCCATTGCCTAGCATTGATGATTTATTTGACCAGCTACAGGGTGCTAGGGTATTCTCCAAGATTGATCTGTGTTCGGGCTATCATCAGTTGAAGATTCGGGAGCCGGACATCTTGAAGGCTGCTTTCAGGACCAGATATGGCCACTATGAGTTCCTTGTTATGTCATTTGGGCTGACCAACGCCCCAGCAGCCTTTGTGCACCTGATGCACAGCATGTCACGACCCAAAATTCCTAAGGTCGTGATGGCGCCGAACACAAGGTCAGGCAAGCCAAAACATTAATTAATTGAAATAACTTTCCAGTTTTAATATTTTCGAAATAGTTACCTTTTCTTGCGTTTCATAATCAAATAAGTAAATTTTAGTAAACGTAAATGCGATAGCACATCAATTCAGTTTAATGAAATAAATCCCAACACGTTCCCAGAACCCGGTGTCACAAGTACATGAGCAATTTCTAAGAATTTTACAAATATTACAAAGCATGTCTGAAATACCACTGGACAAGAAAATTTAAAATGAAACAGATACAGTATGAAGATGACTCAGGCAGCTGCGGATCGCCTCCGGAAGATACAGCTCGCCTAAGTCTCCGAATCCTCCACATTGCTATGAAAGTAAATGTGCAATAAAATGCACATCAAATGCAGCATGAGTACAAAACAATGTGTACTCAGTAAGTCGCCCGCCTAACCTCAGAGAGGTAGTGACGAGAGGTCAATTTAGACACTTACTAGGGTCCAACAGTAATAATGACAGCATATAATAAAAGTGGTAGGCATGTGAAGGCAGATAAGCAACAATGTGAATAGAAGGCACTGAGATCCGAGTTATTTATGAAAATAAGTGAATAACAATTTCCTTCCCCTTTTTCCTCAAATATCAAAGTAAATAACGGTTCCCGCTTTCTTTTCATCAATTGTTGCCAAGTCAATATTTATGAAACAATAACAATTAGTTATACGTAAATAGGACTAAGACAACTGACCGGAGTGGTAAGGTAGTATATAACACTGAATGGTCGTAAAGCTCCCCACAATCGCGAATCATACCTGTGACTCGTGTGCTGACTCGATATAAAGCTCCTCACGGTTGCGAATCATACATGCGACTCGTGTGCTGACTCGATATACTAAATATAAAGCTCCCCACGATCACGAATCATACATGCGACTCGTGTGCTGACTCATATATATAATTAACATAAAGCTCCCCTCGATCGCGAATCATGTCTTCGACTCAAGTGTTTACTCATATATATAAAATTAACATAAAGCTCCCCTCGATCGTGAATCGTGCATGCGACTCGAGTGCTGACCCATATACATAAAATTAACATAAATCTCCCCTCGACTGCGAATCATGACTGCGACTCGAGTGCTGACACATTTCCACACATTTAAATCCACTTTTTATTAAGAAAAATAGTTTTCTCATGGAAAATAGTAAAATCTGTTTTAAAAGAAGCATGAAAATGTAGAGAAATCTTTGTTTTTGAAAGTCATTTGTCAAATGTAGTGATACTCCAGGATACAATCCAGTCCAGGTACACATATATTCACAGCGGAAACAAATTCTCTTTTTAGGAGATTAACAATATGATCTCTAGCTTTCTTTTAAGAATTTAATTACGTTTTCGGTCATATTAGCATTTCAATGATATAGGCAGGGTTACAGGTACACGCATAAAGCATGCTAGTGGGTCCTAGGCTACCGGACATGGCATAGTAGTAGCTACGCAATGACTCCCGTAACCTCGTGTGAACGTAGCCCCCGAAGATAATAACATATAGTGCATTAATTCACCTACGGGGACGATTCCCCCTCACAAAGTTAGAAAGGAGACTTACCTCGCTCCGAAATTCCAACACCGGCTTCCAAGCCCTTCCGATGACTCCGACGGACGCATAACGCTCGGAAACTACCACATAAATGACGAAGCAATGAAAATTCATCCTAATACTCACAACAAATTCAGATTATATACTTTCCCAACCCCACTCAGTGAAATGACCAAAATGCCCTCAGGCCCACGAGTCCGGAAGCTGAAATTTCTCGAAGGCACATTCTACCCATAGCCTTACTAACTCAAATATATAATTTTCTATAATATTCATGCTCAATTCGTTGCTAAAATCAAATTTACCAAATTCTAGGTTTCTTTCAAATTTCCTCAAATTTTTCTCCAATTCTCACATCAAAACCATGCAATAATTTTGTATTAATCTTAGAAATGGGTAGAATCCTCTTACCTCTAAAGCTTTATGAAATCCCTCTTGAAAAGCTCTCCAAATTCGTCCATAGCTTTTGAAAAATGAAAGAGAACAGCCAAAAATCCCGTTTTAAACAACACTGCCCAGATCTTTCCTCTCCGCGATCACGGGAATGCCTTCGTGATCGCGTAGGCCAACCAACAGCCCTCCAAATTCCTTCTCTACGATCGCAGCTCTCCGCATGCGATCGCACAAGCCTGCCCAGCCCTTCAGCACGATCGCACACCAGCACCCGCGATCGTGTAGGCCAAAATCTTCGCCCCTCAATTTGTTCTCCGCAGTCGCACAACTAAGGTTGCGATCGCATAGGACACCAGCAGCACCAGAAACAGTAAATCACTCCGAAATGACCCGAAACCACCCCGAAATACACCCGAGACCCCCGGGACCCCGTCCAAAGACACGACTCAATCCCATAACATGACACGGACTTGCTCGAGCCTTAAATCACATCAAACAATGCCAAAATCACGAATCACAGTCAAATCCAATTCTTTAAGAACTTAGAATTTCAAACTTCTACATCTGATGTCGAAACTTATCAAATCACGTCCGATTGACCTCAAATTCTGCGCACAGGTCATATTCGACATTACGAACCATCTCCAACATTCGGAATCTCATTCTGACCACGATACCAAAACTTCCACTTCCGACCGAATTTTCCAAAAACCTTCAAATTTCTTTCTTTAGCCAAATGACTCCAAAATGACCTACAGACACCCAAATTTACTTCTGAACGCGCTCCCAATTCCAGAATTACCATACGGAGCTATTCCCATACTCGGAATCACAAATGGACATCAACCTCACTAATATGCACTTCAAGCCCAAATTCATGAAATCCTTCTAAAATGCTAACTTCCATAATATACGCCGAAACGGTCCAGGGTTATCCAAAACCCGATCCGTACATACAAGTCCTAAATCATCATACGAACCTGTTGGAACCTTCAAATTATGATTCAAAGATCGTTTACTCAAAATTCCAATCATAGTTGATTTTCTCCAACTTAAGGCTTCTGAAATGAGAATGTTTTTCCAAATAAATTCTAAACTTCCTGGAATTCAATTCCGACCATGCCCACGAGTCATAATACCTGAAACGAAGCTGCTCAGGACTTCAAACTGCTGAACGATGCGCAAGATCTCAAAATAACCGGTCAGGTCGTTACACAGCGTGTTTTTGCCTTATCTTGATTCTTTCGCTATTCTGTTCATTAATGACATCTTGGTATAATCTCGATCCCAGAAGGACTATGAGAAGCATTTGAGGACTGTTCTTCAGACTTTGAGGGAGAAGAAATTGTATGCCAAATTTTCTAAGTGTGAATTTTTGCTTGATTCTGTGGTATTCTTAGGCCATGTGGTGTCTTGTTATGGATCACAGTAGACCTAAAGAAGGTAGAGACGGTGCAGAGTTGGCCTAGACTGTCTTTCACCTACTGAGATCTACAGTTTCCTTGGTTTGGCTGGGTACTATCGCCATTTTGTGGAGGGATTTTCATCCATTGCAGCACCGATGAATAGGTTGACCCAAAAGGATGCTCCGTTTAGGTGGACCAAGGAGTGTGAGGAGAGCTTCCAGAAGCTCAAGACATCCCTGACTACAACTCCAGTGTTGGTATTGCCTACGGGTTCAGGGTCTTATACAGTCTATTATGATGCTTCAAGGACTGGCCTTGGAGCGGTGTTGATGCAGGACAGTAAGGTGATTGCCTACGCGTCCAAATAGTTTAAGGTGCATGATAAGAACTATCCAGTTCATAATCTCGAGTTGGCAGCGATTGTGCACACCCTGAAGATATGGCGTCATTATTTATATGGTGTTCCTTGTGAGATCTTCACTGATCATCGGAATTTGCAGCACATATTCAAGCAGAAGGACCTCAATTTGCGCCAGCGTAGGTGGTTAGAGTTACTCTAGGATTATGACATCACTATATTGTACCACCCGGGGAAGGACAATGTGGTGGCCGACGCCTTGAGCCGCCGGGCAAAGAGTTTGGGGAGTTTGGCATATCTTCCGGTAGTTGAGAGGACCTTAGCCTTGGATGTTCAGTCCTTAGCCAGTCAGTTCACGAGATTAAATCTTTATGAGCCTTGCCGGGTGTTAGCTTGTGTGGTTGCTCGATATTTTCTCTATGACCGCATTCGAGAGCGCCAGTATGATGATCCCAAACTTCTGGTTCTTCAGGATAGAGTTCGGTGGGGTGATTCTAGGGATGTGACTATAGGTGATGATGGCGTGATGAGGATGCAGGGTCGTATCTGTGTGCCCAATGTAGGTGGGCTTTGGGAGTTGATTCTTGAGGAGGCCCATAGCTCGCGGTATTCCATTCATCCGGGTACCACGAAGATGTACAAGGATCTGAGATAACACTATTGGTGGCGAAGGATGAAAAAGGATATAGTGGAGTTTGTAGCCAAGTGTCTCAACTGTCAGCAAGTCAAATATGAGCATCAGAGACCGGGGGGGTTACTTCAGCAGATTAAGCTTCCTGAGTGGAAGTGGGAGCGGATCACCATGAACTTTGTGGTTGGACTTCCTCGGATTTTAAGAAAGTTCGATGCTATTTGGGTGATTGTGGATCGGCTAACCAAATAAGCCTATTTCATTCTAGTATTGACTACATATACCTCTGAAAGGTTGGCTGATATTTATATCAGGGAGATCGTTCGCCTCCACGGTATTCCAGTATCTATCATCTCAGACAGAGGTACACAGTTCACTTCATGGTTCTGGAGAGCCTTTCAGCAGGAGTTAGGTACTAGGGTAGAGTTGAGTACAACCTTTCACCCTTAGACGGACATGCAGTCCGAGCGCACGATTCAGATTCTTGAGGATATGCTCTATGCCTTTGTGATGGATTTTGGACTTTCAGATTTTGTTTATAATAACAGCTACCAGTCCAGAATTCAGATGGCGCCATATAAGGCTTTGTATGGTAGGCGGTGCAAGTCTCCAGTAGGATGGTTTGAGTCGGGCGAGGCCCGATTATTGTGTACAGATTTGGTGCAGGATGCCCTTGACAAGGTGAAAGTGATTCAAGAGAGGCTTAACACAGCTCAGTCCAGGTAGAAGAGTTATGCGGACCGGAAGGTTCGTGAATTGGAATTTATGGCTGGTGATTGGGTTTTGCTTCGGGTATCTCCTATATAGAGCGTCATGAGGTTCGGGAAGAAGGGTAAGCTGTGTCCGAGATTTATTGGCTCTTTTGACGTATTGTAGCGGGTTGGGGAGGTTGCTTATGAGTTGGCCTTACCTCCCAACTGTCACGACCCCAAATCCTAACATGCCGTGATGGCGCCTATCGTGGAACTAGGATGGCCGACTAGCGCGTGTTCACAATTTCTTTTGAAAATCCCATTTAAGTTTCAAGTAATTCATAACAATATACAAAAAATTTCTTAATATGATAGGCAAATTTTATACAGTACTGCCATTCCCAAAAATCGGAGCCAACATGTCATGAGCATCTAGTGAAATAATCCAAAATAAACTATTATAATACAAAACTCTAAATCAAAGCTAAATACAACAGGAAAGGAAAATGAAGATGCTGCGAACACTGAACAGCTACCTCTATATCCCACGGTCCGGCTCCGCTGCAATATATAAAAGCTAACGCTCGATATTTGCTCCTGAATCTGCACACAGAGGTGCAGGGAGTAATGTGAGTACGCTAACTCAGTAGTAATGAAAATAAATCAAGTCTAAGTAGCAAGGAATCACATGAAAATCAATGTCATCAAGTCACAATATACACAGCCTTAAAACAAAGGTTTGGTATGCAAATGAATGCAGTAAAATCATAAGTAGCCCCTCGGGCAAAACCATGTTTCATAATCAGCCCCTCGGGCATGCCTCACAATCCCTTAGCACCTCACAATCACTCAGCACCGCACAATCACTCATGCATCCCAATCACTCATCACTCGCACTCGGTGCGCTCACTGGGAGTGTGTACAGACTCCGGAAGAGCTCCTTCAGCCCAAGCGCTAATATCACTCAGCACCTCACCATCACTCTTGGCCCTCGGCCACACTCGGTGGAACCACTCGAAAAGCCCATCGGGCGAAGTAGTAAAACAGGATAATCAAACCGAAAACATCATTTTAATGCTCATGTAGTGTAAATCAGGCTAAGTTTTAACTAAAACAGTATCAACAATAATGCTGAGTAAAATCATCAACAGGTAGTGAGGAAAACAACAGTAAAATGCCCTCAAAGGGTCTAAAAATATCGGCACGAGGCCCCAAACACGACTTATAGCCCAAATATTTCACAAATCTTTAGAACATAATATAATATAAGATTTTGAGTAAATATGCAACTCATCAGTCGGTGCGGAGAGGACCTAGTCCAATCAAAAAATCAGTACGCGCCACATATTCGTCATCGGACATGTGCGCCATTCCAAATTCAGTGAGAAAATAGTGCAGTTCGGGGTTCCATACCCTTAGGACAAGATTTAAGACCATTACTTACCTCTACCGGGCCACGACAGTAGTCTGCAATGCACTGGCCCCTCAAATTGGCTCCCGATTGCACCAAACCTAGCCAAAATCAGTTTAACATCATCAATATATATCGAAGGAACTCAACCCAATCGAAAATCATAATATTAAACAAGAATCTCGAAATTTGGCCAAACTCGAGACCCGGGCCCACACCTCGGAATTAGATAAAATTACATCATAAGGACCATTATCCTCCCACGAGACCGTACATACCAAGAACATCAAAATCGGACCACAATTTCCCACTAAAATTGCCAAAAGAAATTCCCAACTCTTTCCTCTGATTTTCCAACTTTTCTTACTTTAATCCTCCAAATACAAGCCTAATCCGAATTAAAATAGCATAGCAACAATGATAATAACCCAAGAACTTACCTTTACTTAAGAATCACAAATCCCCTCTCCAATTTGCCTTCAAAGGATTTCACGGAGGCCCTTTATACACTATTCTGCCAGTTATTTCCGCACCTACGGACATTAAGTCGCACCTGCGGTCCCAGGTGCGCTCCTGAGGATTTTCACGCACATGCGGCCAATCTTCCGCACCTGCGGCTTCGCAGGTGCGGCCCAAACTTCGCACCTGCGGAAATTCCCCTGCCTTGCCTTTTTCGCACCTGCGACCTCGACCATCGCACCTGCGACATGGCACTTGCGGCTTCCAGACCGCAGGTGCGGTCAACACCAGAACTTCCTCACCAGCAGCTATTGCTGCAAATTTCCAAGTTTGAAAACCCCGCCAATCATCCGAAATCAATCCCGAGCCCCTCGGGGCCCCAACCAAACATACCAACACACCCCATAGCATTATTCCAACTTAGTCGAGCCTTCGAAACACCAAAAACAATCACTAAAACACCAAAATTACATCAAATTCATTCCTATGAACTTTGAAACTTCCAAATTTCGCCAACTATGTCGAAACCAACCAAAACACCTCTGATTAACCTGAATTTTTTCAGACACATCCAAATGACATTAGGAACTTGTTCCAACTTTCGTAATTCAATTCCGACCCTGATAGCCTATTTTCCACCGCTGACCGGAATCGCCAAAAACTAACTTTCACCAACTCAAGCCTAATTCTACACCGGGCATCACAAAAATATTCTGCACACATTCCGAAGTCCCAAATCACCTAACAAAGCTATCTGAGCCATAAAACCCGCGTTCCGAGGTCGTTCACCAATAAGTTAACTCTCAGTTGACTTTCTTAACTATTAGGCTACCTTGAGAGACTAATTGCCTCAATGCTCACCATGACCACTCTGAACCCGAACCAACCGACCCAACACACATAAATGAAGTTGAACCACATAATATGAAGCAGAAATAGGGGAATCGGGGCTAAACACTCAGAACGACCGGTCGGGTCGTTACATCCTCCCCCACTTAAATATACGTTCGTCCTCGAACGTGCGAAGAGTTGTTCTCCAACACTATCAAATTGTTATGCATCTTACCATGCACATAACCGGGGGTGATCCCACGTCTCCCTTATAGGTCCAATAGAACAATACCGCTGAAATTTCGAAATCCAAATCCTGGCCCATAAACCTTAGAACCAAATTGCCACTTCTGAAATGATATGTAAGATCAAAATTTCCATAACTATAAACTGAACAAGCCCGAACATGCTGAATAAAGCTATATACGCACCCCAGATGAAATCACATAATACACCGCGTGACCCAACTCTCATAGCAATAACTCTTAACCTCAATAACTCCTCAGAACAACCCAATACCGATACACCACTTCTTATCAATAAATGCCTCGCTCTAACACTTCCATACACTGCCGAAATGAAAGAAGCACATAGAACTAACAACCATTCGTCCGATCAACCAGACATGAAACTCTCCCTTCCTAAACAAGAATCATAGCAGATTTCTAAGCCGACTCCCGATATATGTCCTTCCAACTATGCTGTAGAAAATTCCAAAAATATTCATTCTAGGTCCAATGACCTCCTTTCATCCGTCACCACCACCCTGAAGACATGACACTAACCATTCGACACATCGATAAAATACGAAGCCAAAACCTATGCAACTTGGGCACTTAACAACAACTTCCCAAATGTAATCAAATTTTTTAAAAGATCTCCACGAGAGGACTATCCTTCCATTAACAATTACCGTCACCATATCATACTAACACCCTGGCACCTACCGTAAAAAATCAAGAACACATGAATCCAATACCATAGGTCATACCTCTACATAACTCCGCTACACTGTGCAATCTCATCCAACCGCTGGACCACTTGGAATATTTCAAGACACCTTGCCCAAAAATCAATAACCATTCGAAATTCGACATTAAGTACTCAAAGTGCATTGCCATAACCACCAGGGAAAACCAGACGATACCATGCCACCCGAAACAGAAGGCATATAACCAACACGCCTCAATCCCGCAACACCCAATTACTTACCTTACTCGAATCTAGATATAAAGCCCAATTAGAACCGCACCATATGTACATATAACCAATAATCACCATTCCTCGCAACACCAAAGGGTAACTCATAGATCACTCCAGAACATGAACCAATCAATAACAATCGAATGGTACCTTCCTCAATAATAGAAATTCGGATCCAACAATTCTAACCCGGTGCAGAACACGCACCCATATTAGCCTACCAGTGATCCTAAATTAACTCTGATCACCCGCAACAGGTAGATACCTTACCGAAAAGTTCATAATGACAGAATCATGGTACATACTAACATCCGACTAGCTCATCTCGCATCTCCACAGTCCATTACCATACAATATGATGTTTATGAGAACTCTCAGTCTCAAAGTCCATGAAACGTATAGATTACCATATATGATCACAACTCCACCGCTCGAATACATAACATATCCCAAATACTCATTCATTCAATGGGCAATACCCCTATAATTCTTCCATTCACCAAGAAACCTTTAATATCAACAGTCGATCCAACAATAGGGCGCCGTGATACCAATGAAGTACCCTTAACTCAAACACATTGCTCTTTCTGAAATATATACCCTCATAAGGTCCCGCCAATTGGTGATATCATCTACATAGTCATCTGAAATTGCCATGCTGCCGAAGAATTTATGACCTTCCTTCCAGAACCAAACTGTGACTTCATATATGCAAATATCAACTCCACCCAACATATCGCACACACCATGCCAACCTAGGAAAAACACGGGAACTCCATGGTCCCTTATGAGCCACAAGCAACTACGTATCCATTGGATCCCCTATTAGAAACAAATTCACTACACGTCACAAGAAAACATGCACCCTTAACCGCGGTAGAAACCACCAGGAAGTATCAGAAATCCCATTTGCAGAACATCAAACCATCAGGACTGAACTCTTCTATCTCAACAAAACTACGTAGACCACCAAAAATACAAGATCATTGCTAAGAAACACCCAAAAAACTAGTCACCTTAAGAACACCCAAAGAAGTAATTGTATCCCTCACCATGCCAATCCGACCTACTACCAAGTTGCCCTATTTACCCAAGTTTCTTATGATTTACCTTCAAATAAATACTTCTTCCTACTGTAATACCACAAATTTGCAATGCAGACTCACCACACGCGACCCAAGCATATAACCATACCGTCTAAGGCTCATAAGCCGCCGAATACTCTCTCCCAATTATGCCCAAAAGCACCACATTAAAAAAACATACCCTGAAGAGACTTCTGCGAATATAAATCCATTACCTTCACCTCCCTAATACCAGTATGTAGAATCCGTGATGATGCAGAATACCACAAGTCTTGACATCCTCTAACGTAAAATCTCAATCACATTGACACATTAGACAAAATCAACCTGACTCGTTGCACACTAACATACCAGGAAAGTAATCCACTCACTTGAAACCACAAGCAAATTCATCCACTGCACACACACTACACCTTTTACAATTTCCACTAGATCATTCAATAGAACCCAATTACCCAACAAGGTACATTACAACATACATCGAAGAAATTTCCCTTACTCATGACATTCCCAGACCCCATACCTGCAGGTCATAACTGATTTACCACTATACCTCGAACTGAAACCAATACCACACATAATCGTGTAATCAACTTATCAATAACGAACTCCCCTACTTGGCTCAAAGCCAAGGATCAAGACAAACAAGACTATGCCCACACATTATGACTGCCACCATGATGTGGTGGGATTCAACTAAATCCTTCATCAACTTATATGACCCAAACCATCTAACACTCAAATCAACTGCCAATATCGCATCCATCATCGCAATAGCCACGCCAACTTCCACAAGCAATTTGAACTCCAATTACAACATATATCTTTTACTGGTAGAAGAGAACTCATTACAGAACTACATAGGGACCACACACCCTAGGAAAACTTGCAGGAGATACCCCTACCCTCTTATCCTCAACTGCTATCTCTCCATACACTTCTGAAGACAAAAACTATCGCGTAAACACTACACCTTCCTGCATCTGAACACAACCAACACCTACCCTTGAGAGATCACAATACACGGTAAAAACCTGAAGTCGATGGCAGAATTAACACTGGAGCAGCGGTCACAGAACTCTCGAGCTTCTGGATGCTCTACCCACACATGACTGATCACATGGATACACTCACTGGACACCACGTGTCCCTACAATGCTACTGAACTGAGCCAAACATCATACTCGGAGAATTGGCATAAAGCCATTCCTCCATGAGTCATTATAATGTCATCCTCAGATACTGAGTGCGCTACTCCTAGCTACGCAAATATGCCAGGACTCCATCAATGAATACAATAACAAGGCACGCTAATACGACTGGAATACACCGTCAATCAAATACATAAAGTTACTAGGGCAAACGATCAACTCAGAAAACATTTCCAGGAACTCATAACCCAACAGAGAAATCCGCTTCACTCCAAAACTACCCAACATGAGAAGTCTTCCAACATACTCACAACTCAGGCCATATACCAAATTGCGACAGAAATCAAACACTCAATAAATCTTACCACATTTCCAGCCAACCCTTTCGACAGATTTCACAGTCTGAACACATCTAACCATCAATTCACCCCCACCACATAGGCATCTAGTCACCAATTCTCATCAATGAGAACACGAACGGACATACAAGTCCCCAATTACATGTTCCCACACAACAAAAATCTCAGCAATCAAGCCACGGAATAAATCCGGCCTCAAGTCCTCCAGACTGGCCCATTACCAACATGCCAAAATCACATCACTCCCATGGAAGCCACAAGTCGTCGATGCACAGTTGATACCAGGCGCTCTCAAGCGCGCTCGAATACATGGAAGGAATTCAAGGGTTACGCTCCTGGATGAATACAATAGATTCGCACGACAAGAATTTTAAAAATGTGAGATTTTCCTAAGGGTTACGCAGCCTCTCGAAGATTAGTACAGACGTCTCCGTACCGATCCGCAAGACTCTACTAAACCTGCTCATGACCGGTGAGTCCTATGTAACCTAGCCCTCTGATACCAATCTGTCACGACCCCAAATCCTAACCGGCTGTTATGGCGCCTATCGTGGAACTAGGCTAGCTGACTACCGTGTGTTCACAATTTCTTTTGAAAATACCATTTAAGTTTCAATCAATTCATAAAAATATACAGAAATTTTCTTAATATAAAAGGCAAATTTTATACAGTAATTCCATCGCCAAAATAAATAATCCAAAATAAACTATTATAGTACAAAACTCCAAATCAAAGCTAAATACAATAGGAAGGGAAAACAGAGATGTTGCGAACGCTGAACTGCTACCACTATATCCCGCGGTCCGGCTCCGCTGTAATATATAAAAGCTAATGCTCGATATCTTCTCCTGAATCTGCACACAGAGGTGCAGGGAGTAATGTGAGTACGCCAACTCAGTATTAATGGAAATAAATCAAGTCTAAGTAGCAAGGAATTAACTAAAAATCAATGCCATCAAGTCACAATATACACAGCCTTACTTTCCAATAGTATAACATAGATGTACAAACCATCGTGTCTTAAAATTAACTTCATAAAAGTCCCTGAAAGAATGCACATTTGTAAAAACTTTAAAACAAAGGTTTGGTATGAAAATGAATGCAGTAAAATCATAAGTATCCCCTCGGGAAAAAACATGTTTTATAATCAGCCCCTCGGGCATGCCTCACAATCCTTCAGCACCTCACAATCACTCAGCACCTCACAATCACTCATGCCTCCTAATCACTCATCACTCGCACTCAGTGCGCTCACTGGGGGTGTGTACAGACTCCGGAGGGGCTCCTTCAGCCCAAGCGCTAATATCACTTAGCACCTCACCATCACTCTCGGCCCTCGGCCACACTCAGTTGAACAACTCGAAAAGCCCCTCGGGCGAAGTAGTAAAACGGGCTACTCGACCCGAAAACATCATTTTAATTCTCATGTAGTGTAAATCAGGTTGAGTTTCAAATAAAACAGTATGCACAATGATGCTGAGTAAAATCATCAACAGGTAGTGAGGAAAACAACAGTAAAACGCCCTTTAAGGGTCTAAACAGATCACCGCGGAGAGGACCTAGTCAAATCCAAAAATCAGTACGCGCCACATTTCGCCATCCGACATGTGCGCCATTCCAAATTCAGTGAGAAAATAGTGCAGTCCGGGGTTCCATACCCTCAGGACAAGATTTAAGACCATTACTTACCTCTACCAGGCCGCGACACTAGTCTGCAATGCACTTGCCCCTCAAATTTGCTCCCGGTTGCATCGAATCTAGCAAAAATCAGTTTAACATCAACAATATATATCGAAGGAATTCAACCCAATCGAAAATCATCAAATTAAACAAGAATCTAGAAATTCGGCAAATCCCGAGCCCCGGGCCCACGCCTTGGAATTCGATAAAATTTACATCATAATAACTCTTATCCTCCCACGAGACCGTAAATACCAAGAACATCAAAATCGGACCACAATTGCCCACTAAAATTTCCAAAAGAAATTCCCAACTCTTTCCTCCCATTTTCCAACTTTTCTTACTTTAATCCTCTAAATACAAGCCTAATCCAAATTAAAATAGCATAGAAAGAGTGATAATAACCCGACAACTTACCTTCACTGAAGAATCACGAATCCCCTCTCCAATTTTCCTTCAAAGGAGCTCCTCCCGCATGCAAAAATGGTGAAATGAAATGAATTTCATGGAGGCCCTTTATACACTGTTCTGCCATTCATTTCCACACCTGCGGACATTAAGTCGCACTTGCGGTCCGAGGTGTGCTCCAGCGGAATTTCACTTACCCGACATAATTTTGCACATGCGGCATCGCAGGTGCGGCCCAACTTCGCACCTGCAAAAATTCCCCTGCCTAGCCTTTTTCGCACCTGCAGCTTCCAGACCGCATATGCGGTCAACACCAGAACTTCCTCACCAGCAGCTATTGCTGCAAATTTCCAAGTTTCAAAACCCCGTCAACCATCCGAAATCAATCCCGAGCCCCTCGGGGCCCCAACCAAACATACCAACACACCCCATAGCATTATTGCAACTTAGTCAAGCCTTCGAAACACAAAAACAATCACTAAAACACCCAAATTACATCAAATTTAAGCCTATGAACTTTGAAACTTCCAAATTTCGTCAACTACGCTAAAACCAACCAAAACACCTACGATTGACCTAAAATTTTGCAGACACATCCAAAATGACATTATGAACCTGTTTCAACTTTCGGAATTCCATTCCGACCCCAATAGCCTATTTTCCACCGCCGACCGGAATCACCAAAAATTAACTTTCACTAATTCAAGCCTAATTCTACACCGGGCATCAATAAAATATTCTGAACACACTCCTAAGTCCCAAATCACCTAAAAAAAGCTATCCGAGCCATAAAATCCGCATTCCGAGGTCGTTCACCAATAAGTCAACTCTTAATTGACTTTCTCAACTATTAGGCTACCTTGAGAGACTAATTGCTTCAATGCTCACCATGACCACTCCGAACCCGAACCAACTGACCCAACACACATAAATGAAGTTGAACCACATAATATGAAGCAGAAACAGGGGAATTGGGGCTAAACTCTCGGAATGACCGGCCGGGTCGTTACACCAACCTAGAAGGAGTTCATCTGGTATTCCACGTCTCTATGCTCCGGAAGTATCATGATGCCCCGACCCATGTTTTGGATTTCAGTGCAGTCTAGTTGGACAAGGATCTATCATATGTTGAGGAGCCTGTAACTATATTGGATAGGCAGGTCAGGAAGCTCAGGTCGAAGAATATTGCATCAGTCAAGGTTCAGTGGAGGGGACATTCTGTCGAGTAGGTGACTTGGGAGACCGAGCAGGATATGCGCATGCAGTACCCTCATCTTTTCACATCTTCAGGTATGTCTCTATACTCGTTCGACGATGAACGATTTTCTTAAGAGGAGGAGAATGTAACAACCGGTCGATCGTTTCAAGAGTTAGTGCCCCGATGCCCTAATAACTGCTTTTACTGTGTCTATTTCTTATTTTAGGACATTTAGGAATGTTGAGTTGTGAATTTCGGAGAGTTTTTGGACACATAGTCCTTATATGTGAGTTTAAGCTTTAGAAATAGGGCTGTAGTTGGAATTATGTAAAGACGGATCCAGAATGAGGTTCTGTCGACTCCGTTAGCTCCGTTGGGTGATTTCGAGGTTATAAGCGTGTTCGAAATGTGTCTGAAGTAGATTTAGGCTTGGATTGGCAAAAGTTGGAATTTCGGCGATTTCGGTCGATAGGTGAAATTTTGATATTAGGCTCGGAATGAAATTCTTAGAGTGGCTGCAGATTCGTATGTCATTTATGACATGTGCGTAAAATGTAAGGTCATTCGGAAGAGTTTTGACGTGTTTCAGCATCGGTTGTGAAATTTTGAAATTTCATAAGTCCTTAGTCTTGAATCCATGCATAGTTGGTGATTTTGATGTTATGGCATGTGTTTTGATGGCTCGAATATGTTTGAATGAGGTATTAGGACTGGGTGGTAAGTTTTGTTGGGGTCCTGGGGGCCTCGGGGATGTTTCGGATGCTCAATGGGTGATTTTTGAACTTGGAACACAACTGAACCATTGATGGTTCTGGTGTCTCGCACCTGTGGACGGAGAATCGCAGGTGCGGACACGCAGGTGCGGAGTGAGGCTTGTAGGTGCGTATTTTTGTCAGGGTTTGCTAGGCTCATAAGTGCGGATGGATACCCGCAGGTGCGGTGCCGCAGATACGGCCCAACAACCGCAGGTACGACCCTAGTTGAGTTAATGAATATTCGCACCTGCGATGAATTTTCCGCAGTTGCGGCACCGTAGGTCCGGTCCAAGAGTCGCAGGTGCGGAATCCCTGGGTTGTTTATACAAAAATTCGAGGGTTTGAAATTCATATCTCCTAAAACGATTTAGAGCTCGGGTTTTGGCGATTTTCAGTGGGGTTTGAAGAGAAGATTAATAGGTAATGATTTCTAACCTTAATTCACTTGTATATCATTAATCCCTAGCAATTTCTTCAATCTAATCAATGAAATTGGGTGAAAAATCATGAAAATGGGATGAAAGTTTCCCAAGTAGAAATCTGAGGATTTAGGGAGATTTTGACGTCGGATTTTGATGATTCTTGTTCGAGTGAGTTGGTGAGTGAATGGGTGTTCGGAATTTGTAAATTTTATCCATTTATGAGACGTGGGACCGGGGGACTTTTGGGCAATTTTCCTAATTTCGCATATTAGCTTCAAACTTATTAGCTATTTTGATTCCTTAAAATGATATTTAAATTATGCAATCGAATTGAATAAATTTAGGCCATCCGGAGTCGGATACTCGTGGCAAGAGCATGGTTTTGGGTTAATTAGCGCAATCGAGGTAAGTGGCTTGCCTTACTCTGTGTTGACGACTTTCCCTTAGGCTATTTTGATACTATTTATTGTTTGGGCGCCGTGTACGTGAGGTGACGAGTACGTACACTGGCCATTGTTGCTAAAACTCGAATTTTCCTGCCATGACATAATTCATTTTTATTTCTTTATCACTGTTTCATGTTCTAACTGTGTGTAGTCTAGATTAGGAAGGAGTATGTCTACCTGTTTTACTTGATTTTCCCCTAATTGTTACTTGATTCTGGGAGCTTTCCCCCTGTACTGCATTACATATTTAAATTGGGACTACGGATGAGATTCCGGGAGCTTTCCCCCTGTGCTGCATCGCATATTTAAATTACTACGGACGAGATTCCAGGAGTTTTCCCCCTGTACTGCATGGCATATTCATTACTGTGAGATATGTTGTGCTGAGCCGAGGGCTCCCTGTTGCTATTTTCTTTCGGGTCATTGTTTCTTCTATTTTTGCATTAGCTTATTATATCTCTCTATTCAGATTTTAAACTATTTTACTATAAAAATCCAGTAAAGCCTTAACCTGACCTCGTCACTACTTGACTGGGCTTAGGCTTGGCACTTACTGGATAACAATTTGTGGTGTACTCATGCCCTTTCCTGCGCATATTTTCCATGTGCAGATCCAGGCACCAGCACTTTGTTTCGTGGCTAGGGGTCCGAACAGCAGCCTTGAGGAGATCGAAAGGTAATTCTGTTGCGTCCGCAGAGTCCTTCGAGTCACCTTCCACTCCATACTTAGCTATAATTTTATGTATCTTTCTTACATTGTATAGAGCATTTTGAGATAGAGCTTGTGGCTGATGTGATATTCTGGGTTTTGGGAGTTAGAGTTGTACATGCCGAGAGGCTATATTATGTTTATTTATGTTCCTTTCTAGCTTTATTTTGTTTGATTTATTATTTCCGCAAAATTTAGGCTTACCTAGTCGTAGAGACTAGGTGCCGTCACGATACCTTTTGGAGGGTAAATTGGGTCGTGACATATATATATATATATATATATATATATATATATATATATATATGTAGGGTGGGACATCTATTTTACTTACTATATTGAGAGAGTTGAGTCGGTATCAGCATGTAAGCATATCTTCAGGTTATCTTTGACTTCCAGTTGCTTTTTCACTTATTATATTATCAGGTCAGTTTTAGCTTTCAGTATACTACCTTACATACTCGGTACATTATTCGTACTGACGTCCCTTTTGCATGGGGACGCTGCATTCATGGCTGCAAGTACAAACAAATAATTTGACAAGCCCTTACAGTAGACGAGGTTAGCATTCAGTGAAAGATCGGTAAGACTCCACCTCATTCGGAGTGCAACCGAGTCTATAAGTCATTGTGTTAGAGTTTTTCTATAGACTTAGGGGTAGTCCAATATCCTGTCCCATTTTATGTCAAATAATCTTAGAGGCTTCGTATACACAAGTTTATCATGTACAGTATGTCAGAGGCTTTGACAACCCATATGTCTTCATGTTTTATGAACGATGGTTCATTCATATAATATTTGCCCACTTAAAATTGTACATTACGAGTTTTGGCCATGTTGGCCCATGATAATTACAAAAGGAATGAATGAGTTACATAGTGGTTCGCTCAGGCCAGTGCGGCAGCGAGTGCCAGCCACGCCTCCCAAGGTTGGGACGTGACAAAGTGGTACAGAGCGGGTCGTGTCCTAGGGAGTACAAAGCGGTGCCTAGTAGAGTCTCACTTATCGATGTGTTGCGCTCTACAATTATAATTGAGAGGCTATAGGGCATTTATGAAATATTACCCTGCTTTTTATTCCAAATCGTGCCATAGAGCCGAGTCGTACAAAGTCAATATCTAGAGTTCGCTAGATTTTGTATGCACCAGATGTGCAAGTATCACAGTAGAGCTTTAAGGCATAATTTCCACCTATGTGAGCGGAAGTTATGAAAGAAACAGAAGATGCGATGCAAGATTGAAAGGTAAGTAACGTAAAGGTGAAGAAGATACGGGATACTGAAGTACAAAAGCTTGTGAATAGTCCAGAGCTCAGATAGAGGTTGATTTTTAGTTTAATATATAGAAGAGACCCTAGTGAAAGTTTTGAAAATCTCAAAGAGTAATATTCGAGGACGAATGTTTCTAAAGGGGGGAAGGATGTTACATCCCGTACTTTAGCATTAGGATGTGTTGTAGTAAATCCACATGAGTTCGAAGGGATTATGTTTATTAGGAGGTTATAGAGAGTTTAAGACATTATTATTATGAGAACCTGTAAGTAACCTTGATACCGTAGAAATTATGTTAGTGTGATATTTTCTTTTAAGTGGAGTATTTTAGTAAAAGTTTTGTAAGTATAATTATGGATAGTTATCATTATTACTATTTTCGAATATGGTAAATTATACATATAATATGAGAAAGTTTATGAGATTTTCTTTATTGTAAAGATAGAAATTATTTTCTCACCAGAAAAGAAGGTTATCTTTTACCATTTTTAGAATTAAGCGTACGAAAATTTGTACTCTTTATACGAGATTAGCAAAATTAAAAGTTGAGAAAATATATGTATTTTTACATGGATGTTTTAACGAAATAATAGTGTATGTATTTTATTTTATATGGTACCATGCTTTATTAATATTTTAATACTTTAATAGTAATACTTTAGGATGAGTACAAGATTATTTTTGAGGTTATAAATATTTATAATATTTATAATAAGTGATAAGTAAAATCGTGAAGGTGAGAGGGTAAACGAGTTGAAGAAGATGAGCTTTGGTTTGAGTACCATCTTATAAAAAATTCTTTCATTTTGTTGACATTTGAAAGTGCCCTGTAGAATTAGTACCTTTTTCAAAATTTGTTGAATTAAATTTGATAGATACGAACCGGAAAATATTAGTTAGCAGTGAGCACATCAGAAATGGAGCAACAAGCACTTTAGACTAGATGAGCGCTCTTCCGATCACTTAGTTGGTGAAGGATAATGAAATTCCAATCCAAAGATATCCTCAGTATTTGTACAAATACAATGGCCTAAATATAAAATCTTCTAACTAATTATTACATATATTCTAACCCCCACGTGGCAACAAATAAGAGTAAAACTTGAATGACTCTTACCATAGACAAACTAATTAGTGGGAACTTGGACAACAATTCTAAGGCAACTATACGTAAAAGAAGTAACATTATCCTAGTTATCTCTACTTATCTTCAAAATATAATCAATTCATTTCTTAGCAAAGATTATATATGAAAAGGCAAAAGAAGGAATGAAGACTCCTATATCTAATAAAGATGAATGCTCAAGTTGTCGTTGCTTATATTGCTGGAATTTGGACCTTGCTTCATACTCTAATTGATTAAGCACCACGGAAATATAATATGTGCAAGACAAGCTGATTGCTCCTTGCCCCTGTAGATTTTGTCTCGAGAATATTATACGGATTTTTCCCTACTCCAGGTATGTTAAGGCTATCCCTTCTTCTTTTTTTGCATGATCCAAAATTATACGAATGAAACGAGCAAAATACGCAACTTTCATAAATAACTCTATTCCTAGAAATACTAGGGATTTCTATATTCTTGAATTCTCATATGTCTTATTATTCCATGGTAAGTTTGTTATCGCTACTGCGTTAAAACGGAAATTAGAAAACTGTTAGAAGAAACTGGAAAGCTGTAAACGATAAGAAATATTCTGAGTCCACAATTTTCTTGTGCGTCCTTAAGAAATTTTAACCCCCTCACAAGTTGCCAAGGTAATGGATTAAATCCTCCCAGGATGGAACGGAATAAACCTTCCTGCAACATTGGCAATACAAACTGCAGGATACCAACGAACTCAAAGAACGAAGCAAAATCACACTTACGAATTTGAGAGAGAAATTGCGAAGTAGAATGCAGGATTTTCAGAAGGAAGTTCTGTATTTTCCCGTAAGTGAAAAGGAATTCATGCCTCAGAATTTATAGGCAATTGTCGGAAGAGGTGTGATGTCTGTTCATAATGTGGACAGATCTTTGAAAGGAAGAGGTGTCTGTTCATAATGTGAACAGAAGGGAAAAGCAGCGTTCAGCGTTTTGGATTATATATTCCAGTTAATTTCGTTAATGAACTGACTGGAACTTAATTAATTCTTAAATAATTAATTAAATAAACTTCGTCAAAAAAAATTAATCAAATAAACTTTATCAAAAAAAATTAATCTCATCGATCGATCATGACAAATCCAAATCCAAAGCCAAAGCCAAAGCCGAGCCGAGCGACGACGACGGCGCGAGACTTCATGTCACGACCCAAAATCTATGGGTCGTGATGGCGTCGGACACTACTGTCAGGCATAGCACCCCTGAATAAGTTGAGATACTTTCCTGTTTAATATTTAAGAAATCGTTGTCTTCTCTTACATTTTCGTTATAATTTTTTTTAAATAAATAAATTTTCGAAATTTAAATACGGTAGGAAACCAACTTAATACAATAAAATAAATACCAACACATCCCCATAACCCGGTGACACAAGTACATGAGCAACTTTTAAGAATTTATATAATTATACAATGCTTGTCCGAGGAACAAATTGGACAAGGAAATTTAAAACTAAAAATACAATTACGCATGAGGAAGACTCTGCCGACTGCGGAACGCCTCCGAATGAATGCAGCCTGTACAAGTCTCCAAGTCGATCATTGTACTATAAAGGTACATGTGCAACAAAATGCACATAAAGTGTAGTATGATTATATATATATATATATATATATATATATATATATATATATGTACCTAGTGAGTATCCCGTCTAAACTCGAAGGAGTAGTGACGAGAGATCGACTAGATACTCACTAAGGTCCAGCAATATAATATATGACGAGATAGGGCTAAAGCAATAGGCATGTGAGACAGTAAACAACAAGTACATAGCAAATAACGTAATCCAGATAATAAATGAAAGATGAACAGCAAAATACCAAAATCTCCTCTCAACCGATACCTAACAATCCAGTTATAAGTGACTTAGAACTCAAGTGATAATACACATACCAGGACAAGACAACCGCCCGGAGTCGTAAGGGTGGTCATAAGGACTGAGGTCATAAGCTAACCCACGATCGCAAACCATACCTGTGACTCGCGTGCTGACTCGATAATAATAAGCTAACCCACGATCGCGCATCGTATCTGCGACTCGTGTTCTGACTCGATAATGATAAGCTGACCCACGATCATGCATCATACGTGTGACTCGTGTGTTGACTCGATAATAATAAGCTAACCCACGGCCGCGCATCATGCCTGCAACTCGTGTGCTGACTAGATAACAAGTGCGTATATATAAGTACATATGTGTACCAACTCAACAGTGAACTCAACAGGATTGTGCCAATACCACGGATAGTCAACTGGGTTTTAAATCATAATGTTTCACTTTTTCATATCACCTGAACAGTAATGTATAACTCATAACACATACAAAGGTACAAATAGGGCACATAGAGGCATGCTTGTGAATCCTAAAGCTACCTGGCATAGCACTATAGCCGTCACATACGGACTCTCGTCACTTGGTACATACGTGTCCCCACAACATGAATAAACAGCAATAAAGAACCTATGGGGAGAATTCCCCCTTACGAGGTTGGAAAGGAGACTCACCTCGCTCCGAAGTTCCATAACCGGCTTCCAAGCACTTCCGACGACTCCAATGGATGCACAACGCCCCCAAACTAACTAAACAACGACAAACCAATGAAAATATACTCTAATATTTGCTAAAAATTCAGATTATATAATTTCCCAACTCCGCTCAATGAGTTGACCAAAATGCCCTCGAGCCCACGTGCCCGGATTCTGAAATTTCTTGAAGATAATTTCTACTCGAGGCTTTACTAGTTCAATCACACAATTTACTCCAATATTCATGCTCAATTCGTGGTTAAAATCAAATTTTATCAATTCTAGGTTTCCTTGCAATTTCCCACATTTTTCCAAATTTCTCATATCAAATCTATGTAATAAATCTTGTATACCCCTTGAAATGCTCTCCAAAATCATCCAAGTCAAATGAAAGAAATGGAAAAAATTCGTGTTTAAAGAATCTGCCGCTGCTTCATCGAGTTGCACCTTGCACTTGTGCTGTACAGGTTGTACACCCTATTAAAATTTTCCCTTGTTGACACCTTCTGTGAAAACACCCATAACTTCTTGTAGAAATATTCCAATAACAAACGGTTAGAAGATTTAGAAATTGGACTCAAAGATATTTAATATGATAGGTTTTACACCATACAAATCTTTATATCTCCCGAGATATGAGCTTCTAAAGTGGGCTCCACGCATCAGAAAATTCTGGCGAAACTGCTTCACCAGCCATCTTCAATCAGTCATAACTCTTTGCACAAAACTCTTAATGACAAATGATTTAATGTTCTGAAAACTCGACTTCAAGATCTACAACTTTCATGTAATGAAAATATTCAGATTCCTTATAGATTTTGAGATATAAGCTTCCACATTCAGCTCCATGATTGCACTAGTTGCTGTCGAAACAGCTTTTCTGCAGAAAATTTCAGCAACTTTTTGGTCCGAAATTCCTTCTGTTAACCTTCCAAAACCCACCCGAGGCCCTCGGGACCTTAACCAATTATACCAACATATCCGAAAACATGATACAAACTTGATCGAAGCCTCAAATCACATCAAACAACCCAAAATTTCGAATCCCACAAAAATTCAAACTTTATGAACTTGAAATTTCAAACTTTCACTTCCGATGCCGAAACCCGTCAAATCACCTCCGATTTACCCCAAATTTTGCACAAAAGTCATATTCGATAGTACGGACATGTTCCAACTTTCGGAATTAGAATCGACCCCGATATCAAAAAGTCAAACTCTCTGTCAAACTTCTTAAAAACCTTCAAATTTCTATCTTTAGTCAAATGACTTCAAATTAACCTACGGACATCCAAATTCACTTCCGATCGCGCTCCCAACTCCAGAATCACCATATGAAGCTATTCCTAGACTCGTAATCCCAAGCGGACATCAAAATCATCGAAATGCACTTCAAGAAAAATTTAGGAAATTCCTTCAAAAATGCGAATTTCTACAATATACGCCGAAACTCCCCCGGGTTATCCAAAACCCGACTCGGACATACGCCCAAGTCTGAAATCATCATACGAACCAGCTGGAACCTTCGGATCCTAATTCCGAGGTCGTTCACTCAAAATTCCAGTCTTACTCAATTTCTTCAACTTAAGGCTTCTGAAATGAGAACTTTCCTTTCAATTTAACTCCGAACCTCCTGAATTTCAACTCTGACCATACACACAAGTCACAACACCCAAAATGATGTTGTTCATGAATCCTAACTGCTGAACGACGCGCTAGATCTCAAAACGACCGGTCAGGTTGTTACATTCTCCCTCACTTAAACAGACGTTCGTCCTCGAACGTGCCAAGAACTGCCCCAGAATTATCTCAAATCACTAAGCAACACCTCGTGCACCTGCCTGTGCTGACACAGCCCATTTGAACACATAAACTTGATAAAATCTGAAGATATTCTCTTTTATCCATATAATAAACTCATACCCCAGTTCCAACACTTGAAATTCTCTGCCATGCCTGTTTTTAATATGTGAACACCACGTCAACTACCACACGAGGCACCAGAACACAACTGCGTATCTTTGCTGAATCAGCACCATACACCGCATAATCCATCATCTGACCACAATGGCGCTCCTTGAACCTTAATAGCCAGAATTCTACGAATTTGATGCTCTCAAAGCACATTCTAAGATACACACATACATCCTGCTATAATGCTGACAATACCACCCCAACGGAGGAAATGTGTAGAAATTCCTAACCAACTGCAGAGTTAACTAAACATTGAAATCCTTTCTCCTGACTAAGATCATCATCTCATTACAACCAGTGATTGTCCTGTAATATACTTTCATAGTATTATCACACCGATCCCAGATTTATAAATTTCGCCTCACCCAGTATGAACTGCTTTGACAACCAATCACCCTAAACACGGCTATTAGCCTCACACGATGCCACAATGCGCCAATAGGACACAATTCGAACACGACACATAAGGAAATGACTCTGGAAGGGACTACTCAACTCACGCAACTAATATGAACTTTCCTCAACAAATTACAAAGTAAAACACAAGAAAATAATTAAAGGAGCCTTGCTCAACATCACACTATTGCAGCGTGCAACCCGATCCAAATAACATATATGTGGCGGCGTGCCACCCGATCCCATCAGAATATTTACATAAGGAAATATACACGGAGCTGAATTGCTCACTATTAGAAATCAGTGAATATCGGTTACAAGCACGCTAAGTGCATAATACCATTCTGGGGCGACTGATAGAACCATATGCTACAAAACTCCAGCACGACTGAGGTGCGATATATAATATTAATCTCAGGAGCCATCCTTCTCACATAACCTCATCACTAAGCGGAACCTCAACACATAAGAATCTATCAAGTTGTTTCACAACTCACACGGCACAATAACAATATCACATGAATTTGACGAAGATGGGATAACACTTGATATCCCAATACCCCTCCTTGAGGAGTGCCATATTGAAATGAACTCATCTGACTCGCATGAAGCCCATAATTTGTTTAAATCAATTCATTCATTTCAAGTCGATTCTGCTCGCACTGAACTAGGCTAATAGCCTTACCTGGGTCCATAATACCCCAATTCCTCTCATAATACACAAGAACAACCATCATAGCCGGGAAAAACACCCCACAATCCACCATCAACTGAACCGAACGCCTTCTAGGCATAAATTCTCAATTAAGCAATATTACACTCCTTTATACTTGGTCTAACTCTTCAACCAATCAGGTGACTACATGCCACACTTATGCAATCTTCCCGCGGTAACAAGTATGCACATCCATACCACCGACCACCCTAAGGCTTTAAAATAATTCAAGGACCCGTAACCAGGATACAAAGACTCTTTCACAAAACACTGAACTCAGATGACACTGAAGACAATATCAGTTTATCTAATCATTTAAATCCTTTGTTCTTGCTCCTCCGAGCATCATGACATCCTTGTTAACACCGAACCCCAATCTTGATTCTTACGTCCAGTTACATACTGCTAACTACACCTAACATGCCAATATGAAATAGCGCGAGAATTCCATCATAACTCCTGAACCAATATTAGGGTGAACACTCCGTCATATAGAGCTTTTACTTACCTCAATTATGATAACCATAATAACACACAAGTGAGCTCTCACAATCACAATACATGCAAATCCTTAATTAGTGGTCTGAACCACCATAACCCTTCTGGGACCCGCCTACACCTGACATGCCATAGCACTTGAATGCTTCCAATTGAAATCTATTACGAGGCCGACAGGCCCCACACATATCTGCATAGACCATACACGTACTCAGTCATGCCGAAGGAACTGATCACTGCCGTACTTGTGCCATTTCAACCATGGCTAACCAATCTATCTTCTTTTAATCATCTTTAATTGCCTCAAAGGTAATAGTAACTTCCTTCAATTCATAGCAGCTCAACCCTCAGTCATCCCGAGTGACCTTGATTCACGAGACCATGCTGCCTAAATTCCACAACCCGTCTCACAACCTCCTGATAATCTTTCTACAACCCGGAGTCTATTTCTCTCACTCCTCCGATACTATCCTGCATGCTGAAATAACATAGAACACTCCAACCATCTTCCTTTCTCTTAGAGATTATACTGCAAAAGCTCGATTCTTAATTATACTGCTGCCTGAAACCCTTAAACTCCGCATTCTCTAACTTTTGAATTTATTAGGACCACTATTGAGAGTCAACCACTCTGACTGGCCCCGAATACAATCAACTCCAAGGATCTCCTAGCACATGAACACCCTTTCAACGAAGCACGTGACTGAGTCACTACCCTTACAACTTGCATATGCCTTAAGCACGAATTCTTAATCTTCCAAAGCCTAACCCTGGTCCAATTGGACCAACTTCGCACACATTTATCGAATTCCATGCTGAATTACCGCTATACTCCTTCCCTTAGCTGTAACAACTTGCCAATATGCCGACAATCCGCAACTCCATGAGGACACAACCCCACAACCCAACTGCAGGTGTTGGGACTCCCCCACATTGGTTAACCTCATTCCTTTAAGCACTAACCGACTTCCTCTCCTTACGTCTGGTCTTTTTGAAATGGAACCACCACCTTTCACTTTTCACATATCTTCCTTCATCGTGTGCTTCTCAATTGCGTCCTTAATTCAGCATCCTTCTCCGTAGCTCTTTGAGCCAGCAGATCACCACAACTTCGAACTCTCCGAAGATCATCTTTCTCGAGCTGCCTTCATTAGAGGTAACTGTTCAATTCTGAACCACTACACACCACGATTTCTGACAACCGCTTCTTCAACATCGCTTCACAACACTCTAACCCTATGCGACCGAATAGCTATAACACAAACGAATTTAACATATCCTATTCGATCAAACGACGATACAACAACACAGATGAATACTCCACCTTGCTCGATAGCACCAAGCTTACTACTTTATCAATCTGAACCGGACCATTCATAGTACAAGTGTCTTTCCTCCGCCGGACTAAAATACTGAAATCTCGAAACCACGCCCTGAGAAGACCTCCCTTCAAGTCATTCATTGCTCCTACATATGGCAAAGCATCCTACCATCCTATCAACACCGCGTGATATCCAATCGTAAGCATCATAAAAACCTGATCATTGCCTCAAAGTCCGCAGAAACACAATTACTGAGCTGAAACAACATATTATTCTTCTGCAGGGAAACAACAATAGCCCCAACCAACTGCACATGGAAAACAGTTCGCACCATATCCATTGTACCATTTCAATTCCTCAAATCCTCGAATCATAGCAAGAGCTTCGCGACGTATAAGATTGAGTAGGAAGAAACATAGCCATAATCCTTAATGGAATCAAATCGCACGATGAGGAATCAAGAAGGGAAGTACTCCTACAACTTTGTAGCTTCTCGAATATAAGTACAAATGTCGCCGTACCAATCCGCAAGACTTGATCAGGACTCGTGAAACCTAAGGGAACCTAGTGCTATGATACCACGTTGTCACGACCCAAAATATATGGGTCATGATGGCGTCGGACACTACTCTAAGGCAAGCCACCCCTGAATACGTTGAGATACTTACCTGTTTAACATTTATGAAATCGTTGCCTTCTCTTACATTTTCGTTATTATTATTTTTAAAATAAATAAATTTTCTAAATTTAAATACGGCAGGAAACTAACTTAATACAATAAAAGAAATACCAACACATCCCCAGAACCCGGTGACACAAGTACATGAGCAACTTCTAAGAATTTATCAAACTATACAATGCTTGTCTGAGGAACAAATTGGACAAGGAAATTTAAAACGTAAAATACAACTACGCATGAGGAAGACTCTATCGGCTGCGGAACGCCTCCGGATGAATGCAGCCCGTACAAGTCTCCAAGTCGATCATTGTACTATAAAGGTACCTATGCAAAAAAATGCACATAAAGTGTTGTATGAGTACATATACATATATGTACCTAGTCAGTATGGTGTCTAAACTCGAAGGAGTAGTGACGAGAGGTCGGCTAGATACTCACTAAGGTCCAACAATATAATATATGATGAGATATGGCTAAAGCAATAGGCATGTGAGACAGTAAACAACAAATACATAGAAAATAACGTAATCCAGATAATAAGTGAAAAATGAACAACAAAGTACCAAAATCTCCTCTTAACGAATACCTGACAATCCAGTTACAAGTGACTTAGAACTCAAGTGATCATACACATACCGGGACATGACAACCGACAGGAGTCGTAAGGGTGGTCATAAGGACTGAGGTCATAAGCTAACCCACGATCGTGAATCATACCTGCGACTCGCGTGCTGAGTCGATAATAATAAGCTAACCCACAATCGTGCAATCGTACCTGCGACTCGTGTGCTGACTCGATAATGATAAGCTGACCCACGATCGCGCATCATACCTGCGACTCGTGTGCTGTCCCGATAACAAGTGCGTATATATAAGTACATATGTATACCAACTCAATAGTGAACTCAACAGGACTGTGCCAATACCACAGATAGTCAACTGGGATTTAAATCATAATGTTTCACTTTTTCATATCACCTCAACAGTAATGTATAACTCATAACACATACAAAGGTATAAATAAGGCACATAGAGGCATGCTTATGAATCCTAAATCTACCCGACATAGAAATATAGTCGCCACGTACGGACTCTCGTCGCTTGGTATGTACGTGGCCCCTACAACATGAATACACATTGTAACGACATGAGACTCACCTCGCTCCGAAGTTCCATAACCAGCTTTCAAGCCCTTTCGACGACTCCAATGGATGCACAACGCCCTCAAACTAACCAAATAACGACAAACCAATGAAAATATACTATAATATTTGCTAAAAATTCAGATTATATATTTTCCCAACTCCGCTTAGTGAATTGACCAAAATGCCCTCGGGCCCACGTGCTCGGATTACGAAATTTTTTGAAGATAATCTCTACCCGAGGATTTACTAGTTCAATTACACAATTTACTCCAATATTCATGCTCAATTCGTAGCTAAAATCAAATTTTATCAATTCTAGGTTTCCTTCCAATTTCCCACATTTTTCCAAATTTCTCATATCAAATCTATGTTATAAATCTTGTATTTAACTTGGAAATAAGTAGAAACAACTTACCTTTGATGCTTGATGAAATCCCTCTTGAAATTCTCTCCAAAATCATCCAACTCAAATGAAAGAAATGGCACAAGTTCGTGTTTAAAGAATTTGCCCCTGCTTCATCGAGTTGCACCTTGCACTTGTGCTATACAAGTTGTACACCCTATTAAAATTTTTCCTTGTTGACACCTTCTGTTAAAACACCCATAACTTCTTGTATAAATATCCAAATAACAAACGGTTTGAAGATTTAGAAACTATATTCAAAGATATTTAATTTGATAAGTTGTACACCATATAACTATTTATATATACCGAGATGTGAGCTTCTAAAGTCGGCTCCACGCATCAGAAAATTCTGGCGAAACTGCTCCACCAGCCATCTTCAATCAGTCATAACATGTTGCACAAAACTTTAAATGACAAATGATTTAATTTTATGAAAACTATACTTCAAGATCTACAACTTTTTTGTTTTGCAAATTTTCAGATTCCTTATAGATTTCGAGATATAAGCTTCCACATTCAGCTCCACGATTGCACTAGTTGCTGTCAAAACAGCTTTTTTGCAGAAAATTTCAGCAACTTTATGAACTTGAAATTTCAAACTTTCACTTCTGATGCCGAAACCCGTCAAATCACCTTCGATTAACCCCAAATTTTGCACACAAGTCATATTAGACATTATGGACCTGCTCCAACTCTAGGAATTGGATTCCGACCCCGATACATTAGAGTTACCGCCATGATGACTTGTCCTCAGCCACAGTCCCATTCCCTTAGATGATTTCTCAACTCCCTTTCTAGTTAGGCTTTTTGTAAGCGGATCCGCCACATTATCCTTTGATCTTACATAATAAATAGTGATAATTCCACTAGAGAGTAATTGTCTAATGGTTTTATGTCTTCGTCATATATGACGAGACTTGTTATATATAACGCTCCCTGCCCGTCCTATTACAGCCTCACTATCGCAATGTATGCATATAAGAGACAATGGTTTTGGCCAGAACAGAATGTCTTCTAAGAAATTTCGAAGCCATTCTGCTTCTTCGTCGGCCTTATCCAAAGCTATAAACTCTGATTCCATTGTAGAGCGAGCGATGCACGTCTGTTTGGAAGACTTCCAAGATACTGCTCCTCTGCCAACAGTAAAAACATATCCACTTGTGGACTTTATTTCTGTTAAGCCGGTTATCCAATTTGCATCACTAAGTTTACTTATTGCACAAGCTATATCAGGACGTGTACAATTCATGATATTCATTAAGCTTCCCAACACACAAGTATAATCCAATTGAGACGTGCTTTCACCTTTATTCTTTACAAGATAATGGTTTAAGTCAATTGAAGTTCTTGCACATCTAAATTCGAAGAATTTGAATTTTTCAAGTACCATTTTCACATAATGTGATTGCGAAAAAGCCAGACCCTGAGGAGTCCTCTGGATTTTAATTCCTAGAATTACATCGGCGACTCCTAAGTCTTTCATATCAAACTTACTAGCAAGCATACGCTTAGTAGCTTGAATGTCGACAATGTCTTTGCTCATTATTAGCATATCATTAACATATAAGAAAACAATGACTATATGATTTGGAATGTTGTTAATGTAAACACATTTATCACATTCATTAATCTTAAAGCCATTTGACAACATTGTTTGGTCAATTATCGCATGCCATTGCTTGGGTGCCTGTTTTAGTCCATAAAGGGACTTAACAAGTCGGCACACCTTATTTTCTTTTCCCGGAACCACAAACCCTTCAGGTTGGTTCATGTAGATTTCTTCCTCCAAATCACCATTTAAGAAGGCTGTTTTTACATCCATTTGATGGATTTGAAGACCATACAAGGCGGCTAACGCTATTAGCATCCGAATGGATGTAATTCTTGTTACCGGCGAGTATGTGTCAAAATAGTCAAGACCTTCTCGCTGTCTAAAACCTTTGACAACAAGTCTTGCCTTGTATTTGTCAACAGTACCACCGTCTTTCATTTTCTTCTTGAAAATCCATTTAGAACGCAAAGTTTTGTTACCTGGAGAAAGATCAACCAATTCCCAAGTGTGGTTGCTCAATATGGATTCTATTTCATTATTGACAGCCTTTTTCCAATATTGTACTTGTGAGGAAGACATTGCTTCCTTGAAGGTTCGAGGCTCATTTTCTAGCAGAAAAGTCAGAAAATCTGGACCGAATGAAGTAGATGTCCTTTGACGTTTACTTCTTCTCGGATTTTCCTCATTAGGCATACCATCTTTTGTTTCCTCCCGAGGTCGTTTTGACTTTTGGTAGGACAATTCACTTTCCTTTTATATGGATAAATAGTTTCAAAGAATTCAACATTATCTAATTCTATTACCGTACTAACATGGATCTCAGGATTTTCTGATTTATGAACCAGAAAACGATATGCCTTGGTATTGGTTACATATCCAATAAATATACAATCAACCGTTTTTAATCTTATCTTCACCCTTTTAGGCTTATGAACATGTACTTTCGCTAAACGCCCCCACACTTTGAAGTATTTCAAGCTAGGTTTTCATCATTTCCACTTTTTGTACGGAATGGACTGTGTTTTACTGTGGGGAACACGATTGATTATTCGGTTTTCTGTAATTATAGCTTCCCCCCACAAGTTCTGTGGTAAACCAGAACTTATCAACAAGGCATTCACCATCTCCTTTAATGTTTGATTCTTTCTTTCCGCAATTCCGTTAGATTGAGGAGAATACGGGGCAGTTGTTTGGTGAATAATGCCATTTTCCAAACATATTTGTGCAAAAGGAGATTCATATTTGCCACCCCTATCACTTCTTATCATTTTGATCTTTTTGTTAAGTTGTGTTTCAACTTCATTATTTTATTGCTTGAATGCATCAATTGCTTCATCTTTACTACTAAGTAGGTAGACATAGCAATATATCGTACTATCGTCAATAAAAGTGATGAAGTACTTTTTCCCATTGCGAGATGGTATTGGATTCATGTCACAAATATATGTGTGAATTAAATCTAAAGGACTTGAATTCCTTTCAACAGACTTATAAGGATGCTTAGCATACTTTGATTCCACACAGATTTGACATTTTGAGTTAATTCAATCAAGTTTTGGCACTACTTCCAAATTAATCATTTTCCGTAATGTTTTGAATTTGACGTGGCCTAAGCGCGCATGCCACAAAGTGTTTGACTCAACTAAGTAAGAAGAAGCTTCAACTTTATTGATAGGAATAACTATTACATTTAGCTTAAAAAGACCCTCATCCAGGTAACATTTTCCTACATACAAATCATTCTTAGTTAATACAACACTATTGGAAACAAACACACACTTATCTCCATTTTGACAAGAAGTGTTGTAGATACTAAATTCTTGCGAATTTCTGGGACATGGAGAACTTGATTTAAAGTCACAATCTTTCCGGGTGTCATCTTCAATGCAATCTTGCAAACTCCCTCGATCTTGGCCGTAGATGAATTTCCTATGAAAAGAGTTTGGTCGGGTCCTACGGGAGCATAAGAAGAAAATAATTCCTTGTTAGCACAAACATGGCGGGTGGCTCCAGAATCAATCCCCCAATCTCTCGGATTTCCTACCAAGTTGCATTCAGACAACATGGCACACAAGTCCTCCACTTCTTCAAAGTTTTCCACCACATTTGCTTGATTCTTCTTCTTTTGTGACTCTTTCTTTTGAAACTCTTTCTTTGGAGCACGGAAATCTATGGCCTTATGCCCGTGCTTTCCACAGTTGTGACAACTACCTTTGAACTTCTTCTTTTTCGGGTAATTATTTGGTCCAGATGCCTTCTTTCTTTTCTTTTTATTTCCCGGTGCTTCCTCAAATAATGTTAGCTCCCATTATTGCCGAGTTTCCACGTGACTTCTTTTCAGCATTTTTGTTGTCTTCTTCTATCCTTAGACGAACAATTAGATCCTCAAGTGTCATCTCTTTGCGCTTGTACTTCAAGTAGTTCTTAAAGTCCTTCCATAAAGGAGGTAACTTTTAAATGAAGGCAGCAACTTGAAACGCCTTATTTATGACCATACCTTCAATAACAAATTTATAATTAATAACACTATTGATATTATTAATAAAATTATTAACTCGGGTCATACCTTCATCAACGAGGTCATGCACGATGACTTGCAATTCTTGGACTTGAGTGATGACCGACCTAGTGTCAATCATCTTAAAATCCAAAACTTTTGCAGCAACAAACTTCATAAGTCCAGCATCCTTGGTCTTGTACATTTTCTCAAGAGCGTTCCATAACTCTTTTGAAGTTTCCATGACACTATAAACATTATACAAGCCATCCTCCAAACAACTTAAAATGTAGTTTCTGCATAGGAAATCATAGTGTTTCCATGCTTCAATTACCACAAACCGTTCAGCCTCACGAGTATCTTCTCCCACAACTGGAACATCCTCCTTGATGAATCGTTGCAGACTTAGTGTAGTTAGATAGAATAGCATCGTCATCTGCCAACGTTCGAAGTCTGTATCGGAAAATTTCCTGGGATTTTCTGTCGGTGCCATTGTATGCGCTGGTCTTGACGAGGCAGCATTACTCGATGAAGCACCTGTTCCAGCAGCATTTCCATTAGCTTGGGTTTCATTCGTCATGTTTCTATAGAGTTGGAAACAAACAGAACTTTGTTAAATCATTGAAGCTTTGATATCTTCAAACTAAATACCAAACCAAGCATACAACATGTAACAATGGTGAAGTTTTTATATACTTCAACCCCTACGTTATTATTCCGGTAAAGTTTTGATATACTTTAAACCGGTCAGAACAGTAATTGGAGTAGAAAGCACCAAGGCTTTAGTCTCCAAATCAGTATACAAAATATAGATAACAATTCAATATAGATTTCAACACAAAACGTTAATTTAAAATTCCTTAAGTTGGTTATCGCTACTGCGTTAAAACAGAAATTAGAAAACTGTTAGAAGAAACTGAAAAGCTATAAACTATAAGAAATTTTCCGAGTCCACAATTTCCTTGTGCGTCCTTAAGGAATATTAACCCCCTCACAAGTTGCCAAGGTAATGGATTAAATCCTCCCAGGATGAAACGGAATAAACCTTCCTGCAACAGTGGCAATAAAAACTGCGGGATACCAATGAACTCAAAGAACGGAGCAAAATCACACTTACGAATTTGGGAGAGAAACTGCGAAGTAGAATGCAGGATTTTCTGAAGGAAGTTATGTATTTTCCCGTCAGTGAAAAGGAAGCCATGCCCCAGAATTTATAGGCAATTGTCGGAAGAGGTGTGATGTATGTTCATAATGTGAACAGATCTTTGAAAGGAAGATGTGTCTGTTCATAATGTGAACAGAAGGGAAAAGCAGCGTTCAGCATTTTGGATTATATATTATAGTTAATTCCGTTAATGAACTGACTGGCACTTAATTTATTCTTAAATAATTAATTAAATAAATTTTTCAAAAAAAAAAAAATTAATCTCGTCGATCGATTATTTTCCAAATCCAAATCCAAAGCCGAAGCCGAGCCGAGCGACGACGACGGCACGATGCTTCATTTGTCTCTCCATTTGTCATAAATGACAAAGCTCACTTGATTCAAATTTTTCATTTCCCTCCATTTTATTTTCTACCATTTCCCAAGTCACACTTCTAGTCTTTAAAGCCCAATGGCTTAAAGTCCAACAAAGTTCATGTCTCTCATAAGCCAGAAAATATTTTATGGAGCTTGATATTATGTCGGTATGAAGTGACATTATTTCTATTACTAGTCACTAGCTTCCGTGTAGAACTCTAGATGGAGTAATATGAATTCACTGTCAATAAGTTGAAGAAGTTAAGATTATGTTAATCTATGATGGTAACTTTTGAACATGGTCAGCTATGTGGTATGTGAAACACCGAAATGTGAGGAACTAGGTTGATCAATATTTCATTTATTCATAAAGTCTAACCTAAAATATGATTATTAGATTAGTCAGTTAAATTTATAGAATTAGGCTACAAGTAATTTGAATTGAACTAACAGGATGAATCTTTGCTAGTACAGAAGAGAGCAATGGAAACTATATAAACAGAAGTAGTGAAATAAAGTAAAGAATTTCTTATTGAGCAATCCTTGGTTGAAGAAAGCTGTTGAACGACACTTGTAAACGGGAGAAAGGTGTTGCAGTGATTTCGGTATGTTAACTGTATGAGTAGTAGGATGAGAATGGGGTACAATCGTGGGAAAGGGGGCATATTTATAGTACAAGCTAATCGTAACTGCCTTGGAATCTTATGTTGATGGTAACTTTTGTACAGGTAGGGACAGAAGACATATGTGAGGGAGGCAATCGACGGTGGAAAGTCCAAAGGTTGAGGAATGATAATTATGAAAATGAAATAGAGACGTTTCACTATTAGATTGTTGAACTATTACGAGATGTTGTTTAATGCTTTTTGAAGATGTTGATCCTTTTACATACTACGTTAAATGTATAAATAGTATTGTTCTTAATAGTCCATGTGATAATGAGAAGGTCCTAAATTAGATCAGTCGAACTGCAGAATCTGCTAGCCGTTCATAATAGGTTGGCGATTGTATTTTTTTCTACTTCGATCCGCCGTTACGCGCTGTCGCAATCAACGTGTGTTAGAAGATTGTCAAGAGAATCAACTCAGGTATGTTAAGGCTAATATTTTTCTTCTTTTTAGTATGATCTCGTAATTATACGAGTTTGATAACGAGGCATACAGAAAAATTCATATCCTGAAATTTACGTATATTTTTCTAGTCTCGCAAGTTATGTATATTTCCCTAGTTTCTTAAGTTACATTATTCTCCTTATCAGGATTTCATATTCAATTGAGTATTTCCTTAATCTAGTCAAGGGAGCAGAGAGTTATATATACAGTATTACAGTATTTTCATTACCATCGAGCTATCATCGATGGGCAGGCCCCTATTGGGCAACCTCTGATCAGATGGTAAGTTATATACAGAGCCTAGTATGGTCGAGCGCCTATGAGCGAGCCCAGTTGGTCGAGATACAGAGCCTAGTATGGCCGAGCGCCTATGAGCGAGCCTACTACGGCAGAGCAGTTATATATATATATATATATATATATATATATATATATATATATATATATATATATACCGAGCCTTATAGGGCCGACAACTATTTTACTTACTATATTGAGAGAGTTGAGTTGGTATGAGCAGGTAAGCATATCTTCAGATTCTCTTTGACTTCAAGTTGCTTTAACTTATTATATTATCTGTTCAGTTTCTATACCGCCTTACATACTCTATATATTATTCGTACTGACGTCACTTTTACCTGGGGATGCTGCATTCATGCCTGCAGCTACAGACAAGCAGTTTGACGAGGTTAGCATTCAGCGAAGGATCGGTAAGACTCCACCTCATTCGGAATGCAGCCGAGTCTATAAATCATTGTGTCAGAGTTTTTCTACATATTTATGGGTAGGACGGTACCCTGTCCCATTTTATGTCAAATAATCTTAGAGGCTTCGTAGACATAGGTTTATTCATGCACAGTATGTCAGAGGCTTTGACGGCCCATATGTATTCATATTTTATGAACGATGGTCCATGTATATAACATTTTCCCACTTACATTTGTACAATACAAGTTGTGGCCATGTTGGCCATGATAATTACAAAAGGAATGAATGAGTTACAGAGTGGTTCATTCGGGCCAGTGCGGCACGGAGTGCCAACCACGCCTCCCAAGGTTGGGGCATGACAAAGTCGTTCGCGTAGGTGGTATCATGTAGAACACACTTATGGGATTCAGTCGTTCGCCTCAGCAGATCTATGAAACATTCTTATGGGACCAGGTCGCTCACTGCCTCGGTATAAACGTGCAAAATATTTGATAAGGAGTCTTTCCTGACTTGAGATGTGACAGTTGATTTTGTATTGAAAATTACGTATTCCATTTGAGGAGGTATCTGATAATTGAGGATTGTGTTTACTATTCAGGTGTAGACCGTACTAGTTGTCGATATCTGTTCTCAATGTTTATTTACCATATTTCATATTTTTCTCTTTTATTATATTTGATTTATCGAACCGCTAGTAAGTGTCAATGTAGAGCCCTCGTCACTATCTCTTCGGGGTTAGGCTAGATACTTATTGGGTACGCGTTGATTTACGTACACATATTTCACTTCTGCACTAAACGTGCAAAATATGACAGGTTCATTTTGTGGCCATTTGTGCACGTAGGCGCAGCTGTTGAGGAAACTTTATGGTAAGCAGCATTCTATGCTATGATTCACAGCACACAGAGCCTCCATTATAATTATTTACTTTATCTTGTCTATATTGTATTCCTGACATATGTAATATTGTTATTGTACTTCCTAGTAGATGCTCATGCACTTGTGACACCGGATTTTTGGATGTTCTAGAATTTGTTTATGATTTTTCTTATCATTGACAAACTTTTACTTCATAGTTCATTTAGATTGTATTTATCTACGATTTTAATGTATTAATTTTCCTATCTAATAAGATTTATGGTTTCAAAAATAATAAAATGAATAATTAAGTTGGTAGTTCACCGTTGATTTACCTAACGGCGATGTCGGACACTAACACGATCTAAAGTGGGTTTTGGGTCGTGATTGCTTGGTATCAGATCATTAAGTTCACTTAGATATCATGAGTCATGAGCAAGTCGAGTAGAACCTTGTGGATCGATACAGAGAAATTTGTGATTATCTTCGTGAGGCCACATAGCTGTTAGGAGAACTTCCCTTCTTGATTTTCTCATTGTGCGGTTTGATTTCATTGAAGCTTATGACTTCATTTTCTTTCTTCTCATTCTTATACGATGTTGAGTGCTTGTTATCAAATGGACATCAAGGAATTGTAGTGGTGCTATAGATATGGTGGATGATGTTTTTCTTTCACGCCCCAAAATTGAGGAGCACGACCGGTGCTCAGCTGAGTGAACCCAGTCGAGGAAGCCTATTATATTCTTTCTACCCAATTCACCCATGATCAAGAAAATACATGATTTCATAAATTATACAACATGACGTTCATACATACGATGCTAAATCGTTTGATTAGCCATTGCGCCTTTAAGTCTTAAAATAAATATTTCTTATAGTTCGAAAGGAACAAGTGAACAAACACAACATAACTGGTTTAACATTCCCAACACCCATTGTAACGACCAGACCGGTCATTTTGCGTATTAGGACCCCGTTCCCCTAAATGAAGTTTCCCATAGTGGTTATTCGTGATTTATGACTTGCAGGGACGGGTGGTTCGGGATTTGAGAGTGATTAGAGTGTTTTAGGAACACTTGGTTTCTTAAGGTTGGCCTATTTGGTCAAGTTTGACTTCGGTCAATATTTTGAGAAAACGACCTCGGAATCGAGTTCTGACAGCTCCAGTAGCGTCGTATGATGATTTTGGACTTGGGCATATGTTCAGAAAGGGTTTTCGGTGACCCTAGAGCATTTCGGCGCCCGAAATGGAAATTAGGATTTCCTTATGTTTAAATTTGGTTTGGGATGTGATTTTATGCTATCGAGGTTCGAACGAAATTCCTGGACTGGGAATAGTTCCGTCATGCCATTCATGACTTGTCCAAAAAATTGGAAGTCATTCCGAGTTGTATAGGTCAGTTCGGCGCATCTTTATAGAAATATAGAATTTGAAAGTCCTAAGTTATGAATTCAGGGGTTTTGGGATGTGATTTTGAGTTTTAGCGATGTTTTGAGTGTTCAGTAGGCTCGAGCGAGTTCGTATTATGGTTTGGGACTTGTTGGTATATTTGTACGGGGGCTCGGGTAGAGGTGCCTCCCGTACATCGCACGAGGCCAAAAACCAACTAAAAAACAACTTCTGGTGCAACTGGTGCTGGTGTGACCGCATGTGCGGTTTCCCAGTCGCAGGTGCGGGACCGCTCCTGCAGTCCCAGCCTCGCAGGTGCAAAAACCCAGGGGTTCCCCTACCTTGGCGGGTGTGGAAAATTTTTTGTAGGAGCGGGTCCGCTTGTGCGGAAACCCCTCCGCAGGTGCGATCCCCAGCCATTTTCCGCCATTTTTTTAAGGTGCGACTCTTTTCTCGCCGGTGCGGTCCCAGGGTCGCAGGTGCGAAAACCCCTGTAGGCAGGCATATTTAAGTGTTTAAACACGGGTTTTCTTCATTCTTTCTCATCCAAAACTACAATAGAGAGCCTTCAAGCTTGAGAAGCACCCTCCACGACCTATATAGTGCTAAGGTGAGTAATTCCTCTCTATTTTCCTAATTTTTACATAGAATTCAACTAGAATTAATTACTAAAACATCAAAAATCAGGGATTTGGATAGTAAAAGTTAGGGTTCTTAAGAATTTGATAAATAAATCAATGATTTCCATGAGTTCCAATAAAAGTTACGTAATCTTGATCCTTAGTCTACGAGTGAGCGACCCCCTTCTATAATTCTCGATATTCGAGCGTGCGGGCTCGTGGTTGAAATTGGGTAATTCTACAAGAATGGTGAATTTTGGGTTAATAGGTTAGTTCTTCTTCCTTGATCATGAGTTGATGTAATTACACTATATTTGGCTAGTTGTGAGCTGTTGAGGGTAGATTTGGAAGATTTGGGCGCATCCTTGATCCGAGGGGTCGTTACGTGATGAGGTGACTCTCTTTTCCAACCTTGTAAGGGGCAAATGCCCCCATAGGTTCCTTATTTGCTATGCATGCATGTTGTGGGCACCGCGTATGTACCAAGTGACGAGAGTCCATACGTAGCGACTATATTGCTATGTAGGGTAGCTTTAGGACTTACGAGCATGCCACTATGTGCCTTATTTGTACCTTTGTATGTGTTACGAGTTGTAATTACTGTTGAGGTGATATGGAAACGTGAAACATTATGATTTAAATCCCAGTTGGCTATACATGGTATTAAGACAGTCTTGTTGAGTTCACTGTTGAGTTGGTACACATATGTACTTATATATATATATATATATATATGCACTTGTTATCAAGTCAGCACACGAGTCGCGAGTATGATGCACGACCGTAGGTTAGCTTATTATTATCGAGTCAGCACACGAGTCGCAGGTATGATACTCAACCGTGGGTCAGCTTATTATTATCGAGTAAACACACGAGTCGCAGGTACGATCCGTGATCGTAAGTCAGCTTATTATATCGAGTCAGCATGCGAGTCGCAGGTATGATTCGTGATCGTGGGTTAGCTTATGACCTCAGTCCCTATGACCACCCCTATGACTCTGGCCGGTCGTCTTGTCCTGGTATGTGTGTGATCACTTGGGTTCTGAGTCACTTATAACCGGAGTGTCAGGTAATGGTTAAGAGGAGATTTTGGTACTTTGCTGTTTCTTTTTTTATTCAGTTATTATCTGGATTTCGTTACTTGCTATGTACTTGTTGTTCAATGTTTCTCATGCCTATTGCTTTATCCATATCTCGTTATATATTATATTGCTGGACCTTAGTGAGTACCTAGTCGACCTCTCATCACAACTCCTTCGACTTTAAACGGGATACTCACTGGGTACATATTTATTATGTACTCATGCTGCACTTCTTCTTCTTCTGTGCTTGACTGTACAGGTCTGGAGGCTGGTACATCTGAAATCAGGCCGGTGATAGATACTGAATTGAGTTGATTCGACTTCGCGGTCAGCTGCTCTTTCTAACGATCTCTGGAAGCGCCTTGAAGTTTCCTTTTTCATTTTCCGGTCTACTTCATTCAGACTGTGGGATCGTATATATATATATGTTATCCTTGTATATTCAGATAATTGCTCGTGACACTCGTGACACTAGTTCCTGGCACACGTAGCGTATATTTTGGGTTTTGGGCTGTATATTTATACATATGCTTATCTTTTGGCTCATGTGTCGTATGGTTTTATTTTATGTTACAGGTTATCATCATGCTAATAATTTCTTAAAAATGGTAAACGTTGGAATAATCAACCAACTGGGAAGTGTAACACTTAGCTTCGTTCATGTTGGCTTGCCTAACCCCGTTGTTGGGCGCCATCGCGACCTGAGTTAGGATTTGGGTCGTGATAACGTGGTATTAGAGCTGTAGGTTCACCTAGTCTCACGAGTCACGGGCAGATCCAGTAGAGTCTTGCAGATCGGTGCAGAGACGTTTGTACTTATATTCAGGAGGCTATAGGGTGTTAAGAAACTTATCTTCATTCATATTCTCTCGTGTAGTCGATGATGTATTAAAATTTGTTCTTCTATTCTCTCACAGATGGTGAGGACGCATGCATCCGATGTTCTTGAGCCGGGGGATGTGGTTGTCCCTGCCGCCCGAGGTCGTGGTCGAGGCAGGGGGAGGGCACCTGCCCGAGGTAGGGAGCGAGGGCATCCCAGAGCTGTACCGGTCGTACCACTAGAGGACCCTACTTTTGAGGAGCAGGATGAGGTGCCTCCAGTAGCTCCCACTCTAGCGGACTTTATGACGGTGCCCGGCTTCCAGGAGGTCATGGGCCGTATGTTGAGATTCATGGACACCATGTCCCAGGCAGGCATACTTCCAGCAGGTCCTGCCACATCCCAGGCGGGATGGGGAGTCCAGACCCCTACGACTCAAGCCTCAGGACAGGTAGCAACAACACACCACACTCCGGGTACATCGCCCGTTAGTGGGGTTCAGCCTATAGTAGCAGCGCTAGAGCCTAGGCCAGTTATAGAGGGCGACCAACAGAAGATGCTAGATAGATGGACCCGACTTCGCCCTTCAGTCTTCGGGGGTGAGCGGGGTGAGGATGCCTAGGACATCATCGACAGGTGCAGGGATAGACTGCACAACATGAGGATCTTGGAGACGCATGGGGTCGACTTCACTACATTTCAGCTAAAGGTCAGAGCTCGCCGCTGGTGGTAGTCATATCTTCTCAGCAGGCCAGAAGATTCTCCTCCGGCCACCTAGAGTCAGTTTACTCAGCTATTTCTTGATAAGTACATCCCACCTTCTGGGAGGGAGGAGCTTCGGGGTAAGTTTGAGCGGTTGGAGGAGGGGCAGATGTCGGTGACTGATTATGAGGCGAGATTTTCAGAGTTATCCCGCCATGCTCTTATGATATTGTCCACTGATGCCGAGAAGGTGCGGAGGTTTGTGGCAGGCTTACATCAAGGTATTCAGACCTCTATGGCCAGAGAGGTAGAGATGGGTACCCCGTACCAGCTTGTAGTCGATATAGCTCGACTTATTGAGGGATACCGATTGAGGAGCAGGGTCAGCAGGACAAGAGGGCCAGATTTACAAGTGATTTCAGTGGGTGCTCCAGCTAGGGGCATGGGTCAGTTCGAAGGCGGTAAGTCCGGTAGGCCTTCATATGCATCACCTCTACTACCTCCCAGGGGTGTTCCAGCGAGGCATCAGCTCAGTGCCATGCCAGAGCGCTCTTACCATCCTCCAGCCATCCAAAGTTCACCCAGTGGTTACTCCAGTCGTCAGAGATCCTCCGGATCCTATTTCAGTGCTGTGTCAGATGATTCTCATCGCATTCTGGACATTCGGGAGTCTTACTCTTCAGGACAGCGAGATATGCCACATATGAGGTGCTTCGAGTGTGGGGACTTAGGCCACGTGAGGAGGGATTGTCCTAGCTATCGGGGTAAGGCCGTTGAGCAAAGTCACCAGCCTGTGATTTCAGCACCAGAAGTTCGACCTCCTAGAGGTGGGGTTCAGGTTGGCAAGGGCCGTCCTAGAGGGGGAGGCCAGTCCGGAGGGGGTCAGTCAGCTCCAGCTCGTTCTGGGGGAGCTCAGTCTTCAAGTGCTACAGCTAGATTCTATGCTATTCCGGCCAGATCAGACGTAGTGGCCTCAGACGCCGTGATTACAGGTATTATTTCAGTCTGTGGTAGAGAGGCTTTAGTGTTATTTGACCCAGGGTCTACATACTCATATGTTTCAGCATTATTTGCCTATTTTTTGAATATTCCTCGTGAGTCCTTGGGTTCTCCCTTGTATGTGTCCAATCTTGTGGGCGATTCTGTGGTGGTAGACCGGGTCTACCGATCTTGTGTGATTACTTTCTATGGGCTTCAGACCAGAGCCGATCTGTTATTGCTCGACATGGTGGATTTCAAGGTTATTTTGGGCATGGATTGGCTATCTCCTTATCATGCTGTGTTGGATTGCCATGCCAAGATGGTTACCTTAGCCATGCCTGAGACGCCGAGGTTGGAGTGGAGAGGTTCTTCAGTTAGTGCATTCAGTCGGGTCATCTCCTTTATGAAGGCTCGGCATATGGTAGAGAAGGGGTGTTTGGCTTACCTTGCCTATGTGCAGGACACCACCGCCGAGTCTCCTACCATTGATTCAGTGCCTGTTGTTCGAGAGTTCCCAGATGTATTTCCTTCAGATCTTCCAGGCATGCCTCCAGATAGGTACATTGACTTCTGTATTGATTTGGCTCAAGATACTCAACGTATTTCCATTCCCCCATATCGTATGGCTCCTAAGGAGATAAAGGAGCTGAAGGGGCATCTTGAGGAGTTATTGGCTAAGAGGTTCATCAGGCCGAGTGTGTCGCCATGGGGTGCTCCAGTCTTATTTGTGAAGAAGAAGGATGGGTCTATGCGGATGTGCCTTGATTACGCCATTTGAATAAAGTGACCATCAAGAACAAGTATCCTCTTCCGTGCATTGATGACTTATTTGATCAGTTGCACGGTGCTCGTGTGTTCTCTAAGATTGACTTGAGATTTGGTTATCACCATTTGAAGATTCGGGTTTCAGATGTTCCGAAGACAACATTTCGCACCAGATATGGCCATTATGAGTTTCTAGTGATGTCCTTTACTTGACTAATTCCCCAACAACATTTATGGACTTGATGAATAGGGTGTTCAGGCCGTATATTGACTCCTTCATCATTGTATTCATTGATGACATCTTGATCTACTCACGGAGCCTGGGTGAGCACGAGCACCATTTGAGAGTTGTGCTTCAGACCTTGCGAGAGCAGAAGCTATATGCTAAGTTCTCTAAGTGCGAGTTCTGGTTGGAGTCTGTGGCATTTTTAGGGCATGTGGTATCTGGAGAGGGTATCAAGGTTGATCCTCAGAAGATCGAGGCAGTTCAGAGTTTGTCGCGTCCTACTTCAGCTATAGAGATCCGGAGCTTTTGGGCCTAGCAGGATATTATCGCTTATTTGTGGAGGGGTTCTCTTCTATTGCAGCTCCATTGACTAGATTGACTCAGAAGAATGCCCTGTTCAGATGGTCCAACAAGTGTGAGGCGAGCTTTCATAAGCTCAAGTCAGCATTGACCTCAACGCCAGCTCTAGTATTGCCTCCCGGTTCTGGGATGTACACGGTATATTGTGACGCTTCACGTGTTGGCCTGGGGTGTGTATTGATGCAGGAGGGGAGAGTTATTGCTTATGCTTCGCGCCAGATGAAGGTTCATGAGAAGAATTACCCTGTGCACGATTTGGAGTGGGCGGCGATTGTTCATGCTCTTAAGATTTGGAGGCAATACTTGTATGGAGTGTCCTGTGAGGTTTATACAGACCACCGTAGCTTGCAGCACTTGTTCAAGAAGAAAGATCCTAATTTGAGGCAGTGCAGAAGGCTTGAGTTGTTGAATGATTATGATATCACCATTCTTTATCACCCGGGCAACGCTAATGTGGTGCAGATGCTTTTAGCAGGAAGGCTGAGAGTATGAGTAGCTTGGCTTATATTGCAGCGGAGGAGAGACCTCTACTTGGACATTCAGTCCTTGGCCAATCACCTGGTGAGATTAGATCTTTCAGAGCCTCGTCGAGTTTTGGCACATGTCGTTGCTCAGTCTTTATTGTTGGGAGAGATTAAGGCCCGACAATTCTATGATCCGTGCTTAGCAGAGCTTCGGGAGACAGTGGTTCAGTGTAGGGCCAAGGAGGTTACTATTGGCGAGGATGGTGTTCTGAGACTTTAGGGCTGCTTAAGTGTTCATAATGTTGATGGCCTTAGGGAGAGGATTCTGGAGGAGGCACACAGTTCTCGGTATTATATTCATCCTGGTGCTACGAAGATGTATCGTGACTTGAAGCAGTATTTATGGTGGAGGCGGATGAAGGACATTGTGCGGTATGTGGCTAGGTGTCTTAATTGCCAGCAGGTGAAGTATGAACACCAGAGGCCATAAGGCCTACTTCAGCAAATGCCCATTCCTGAGTGGAAATGTGAGCGCATCACCATGGACTTCGTGGTTGGTTGCCTCGGATTTTGCGGAATGTTGACGCGGTTTGGGTCATTGTGGATAAATTGACCAAATCGGCGCATTTCATTATAGTGGCTACTACGTATTCATCTGAGAGGTTCGCCCAGACCAACATTCGGGAGAGAGTTCGGTTGCATGGTGTGACGGTGTCCATCATATCAGATCGAGGTCCTCAGTTCACCTCGCACTTCAGGATTGTATTCCATAGTGAGATAGGTACCTAGATAGACCTTAGCACGACATTTCACCCTCAGACCGATGGTCAGTCGGAGCGTACAGTTCAGATATTGGAGGACATGCTCATGGCATGTGTGATTGATTTTGGGGGTCAGTGGGACCAGTTCTAGCCTTTGGCGGAGTTTGCATACAATAATAGTTACCAGTCCAGCATCGAGATGGCTCCATTCGAGGCTTTATATGGTCGGGGATGTCGTTCTCCTATCGGGTGGTTTGAGCCTGGCGAGACCATTATCTTGTGAGAGATTCTCTTGATAGGGTGAAGATAATTCAGGAGAGGTTGCGCACTGCACAATCCAGACAGAAGAATTACGCAGATCAGCGGGCGCGTGATGTAGCATTTATGGAGGGAGATAAGGTTATGCTGAAGGTTTCGCCGATGAAGGGCATTATGAGATTTGGGAAGAAGGGCAAGCTGAGCCCCAGGTTCATAGGTCCATTTGAGGTGTTGAGGCGAGCCGGAGAGGTCGCTTACGAGCTTTCTTAACCTCCAGCCTTATCGGGAGTTCGTTCGGTCTTTCATGTATCCATGAATCAGAGGTATCATGCCGACTTCTCTCACGTGGTTGATTACAACACTATTCAGTTGGATGAGAAGTTGGGCTAGGAGGAGGAGGCAGTTGCCATTGTTGATAGACATGATCGCCAGTTGAGGTCTAAGAGAGGTTTTGCAGTAAAGGTCCAGTGGAGAGGCCAACCAGCTGAGGAGGTGACTTGGAAGTCCGAGGAGGACATGCGAGACAGATACCCACAGCTATTTAGCACCTCAGGTACGATTCTAGACCCGTTCTAGGACTAATTTTTGTTTAAGAGGGGGAGAATGTAGCGACCCGACCGGTCGTTTCGCGTATTAGGACCCCGTTCCCCTAAATGAAGTTTCCTATAGTGGCTATTCGTGCTTTATGACTTGCGGGAACAGGTGGTTCGAGATTTGGGAGTGATTAGAGTGCTTTAGGAACACTTGGTTCCTTAAGGTTGGCCTATTTGGCCAAGTTTGACTTCGGTCAACATTTTGTGCAAAGGACCTCGGAATCGAGTTCTGACAGCTCGAGTAGCTCCTTATGATGATTTCGGGCTTGGGCGTATGTTTGGAACGGGTTTCGGTGACCCGAGAGAATTTCGGCGCCCGAAATGGAAAACAGGATTTCCTTAAGTTTGAAATTTGGTTTGGGGCGTGATTTTATGCTATCGAGGTCCAAATGATATTCCGGGAGCGAAAGTATTTCCATCATTTCATTCACCACTTGTCAGCAAACATTTGATGTCATTCCGAGTTGTATAGGTCGGTTCGGCGCATCGTTATAGAAATCTAGAATTTGAAAGTCCTAAGTTATGAATTTAGGGGTTTTGAGATGTGATTTTGAGTTTTAGTGATGTTTTGAGTGTTACGTAGGCTCGAGCGTCTGTATTATGTTTTGGGACTTGTTGGTATATTTGGACGTGGGCTCGGTGGGGCCATGTGCCTCCCGGACGTCGCACGAGGCCAAAAACCAGCTAAAACAACTGCTAGTGCAGCTGTTGCTGGTGTTACCGTAGGTGTAGTTGCCTAGTTGCAGGTGCGGAACCGCTCCTGCCGTCCCAGCCTCGCAGGTGCGAAAACCCAGCGGTCCCCCTACCTTCGCAGGTGCGGAACAATTTCGGCAGGAGCGGGTCCGCTGGTGCGAAAACCCCTGCGCAGGTGCGATCCCCAGCCCCCTCGCTATGTTCCGCAGGTGCGATTCTTTTCTCGCTGGTGCGGGACAGTAGGTTCGGTCCCAGGTGTGGAAACACCTGTAGGAAGGCATATTTAAGTGTTTAAACACGGGTTTTCTTCATTCTTTCTCATCCAAAACTCCATTAGAGAGCCTTCAAGCTTGAGCAGCACCCTTCACGACCTATATAGTGCTAAGGTGAGTAATTCCTCTCTATTTTCCTAATTTTTACATGGAATTCAACTAGAATTAATTACTAAAACATGAAAAATCAAGGATTTGGATAGTAAAAAGTTAGGGTTCTTAAGAATTTGATAAATCACTCAATGATTTCCTTGAATTCCAATAAAAGTTACGTAATCTTGATCCTTGGGCTACGAGTGAGCGACCCCCTTCAATAATTCTCGATATTCGAGCGTGCGGGCTCGGGGTTGAAATTGGGTAATTCTTCAAGAATGGTGAATTTTGGGTTAGTAGGTTAGTTCTTCTCCCTTGATCATGAGTTCATGTAATTACACTATATTTGGCAAGTTGCGAGCTGTTGAGGGTAGATTTCGGAGATTCGGGCGCATCCTTGATCCGAAGGGTGGTTTCGTCACGAGGTGAGTCTCCTTTCCGACCTTGTAAGGGGGAAATGTCCACATAGGTTCCTTATTTTCTATGCATGCATGTTGTGGGGTCCGCGTACGTACCAAGTGATGAGAGTCCGTACGTGGCGACTATATTGCTATGTCGGTAGCTTTAGGACTCACGAGCAAGCCACTATGTGCCTTATTTGTACCTTTGTATGTGTTACGAGTTGTAATTACTGTTGAGGTGATATGGAAACGTGAAACATTATGATTTAAATCCCAGTTGGCTATCCGTGGTATTAACACAGTCTTGTTGAGTTCGCTGTTGAGTTGGTACACATATGTACTTTTATATATATGCACTTGTTATCGAGTCATCACACGAGTCGCAGGTATGATGCACGGCCGTGGGTCAGCTTAGTATTATCGAGTCAGCACACGAGTCGCAGGTACGATGCGCAATCGTGGGTTAGCTTATTATATCGAGTCAGCACGCAGGTCGCAGGTATGATTCGCGATCGTGGGTTAGCTTATGATCTCAGTCCCTATGACCACCCTTATGACTCCGGCCGGTCGTCTTGTCCTGGCATGTTTATGACCACTTCAGTTCCGAGTCACTTATAACTGGAATGTCAGGTATTGGTTAAGAGGAGATTTTGGTAGTTTGCTGTTGCTTTTTTTTTTTCCAGTTATAATCTGGATTTCGTTCTTTGCTATGTACTTGTTGTTCACTTTTTCTCATGCCTATTGCTTTAGCCATATCTCGTTATATATTATATTGCTGGACCTTAGTGAGTACCTAGTCGACCTCTCGTCACTACTCCTTCGAGTTTAGATGGGATACTCACTGGGTACATATTTATTATGTACTCATGCTGCACTTCTTATTCTTCTTCTTCTGTAGTTGACTGTACAGGTCCAGAGGCTGGTACATCTGATTATCAAGCCGGTGATAGATACTGACTTGAGTTGATTCGACTTCGCGGTGAGCTGCTCTTCCTGACGATCTCTAGTAGCGCCCTAAAGTTTCCTTTGTCATTTTCCCATCTACTTCATTCAGACTGTGGGATTGTATATATATATATATATACATATATATATATATATATATACATTATCCTTGTATATTCATATAGTTGCCCGTGACACTCGTGTCAGTAGTTCCTGGTACACATGTAGCGTATATTTTGGGTTTTGGGCTGTATATTTATACATATGCTTATCTTTTGGCTCATGTGTCGTATGCTTTTATTTTATGTCATAGGCTATCATCATGCTAATAATTGCTTAAAACTGGTAAACGTTGGAATAATCAACCAAATGGGAAGGGTAACACTTAGTGTCGTTCATGTTGGCTTGCCTAACCCCGCTGTTGGGCTCCATCGCGACCTGAGTTAGGATTTGGGTCGTGACACCCATATATAACCCACATAGTGTCCGGAGCCTCTAAAGATAAAAAAGAGAGTAAATATGGTGCCGGCAACAAGGACCCAGTTCTACCTCAAAAAGTTACCACAATACAAACAAAAGGTACAATACATGACCCCGGTATAAAATAAGGCTCACTGAGTGTCACGACCCCAAATCCTAAACTGGTTGTGATGGCGTCTATCGTGGAACTACGCTAGCCAATAATCCCATGTTTACAGTTTCTTGCAAAATCCCATTCAATCTCAAGCATTTCGTAATATATACAGAGTTTACTAAATACATTAGGTAAATAAACAGTGCCACCAACCCCAAAACCCGGACCCAACATGTCATGAGCATCTAAGAAAAATAAGCCAAAGGTATACTATTATAATACAAAACCTCTGAATAAATAGCTAGATACAACAAGAAGGGAAAACAGAGATGTTGCAGACGCTTAGCAGCTACCTCTATATCCCGCACTCCGGCTCCGCACAGAAAAGATAGCTAATGCTCGGTATCTGCACCTGAATTTGCACACAGGGGTGCAAGGCATAATATGAGTACGCTAACTCAGTGGTAATGAAAATAAATCAAGTCCAAGCGGCAATGAAACACATAAAAATCAATGTCATTAATTCACAATATGCACAGCCTTACTTTGCAACAGTATAAACATAGATATATTAAATCCTCATGCCTTAAAACCAACCTCAGAAAAGTCCTTTGAAAAATGTATATTTTCAGTAGCTCCAAACCGAAAGATTTAGTATGAAAATGAAATGAATCATATAGAGGCCCCTCGGGCAAAACATATTTCATAAGTTCAGAGTGAAAGTAGTAAAATCATAAGTAGCCCTTCGGGCAAAACATGTATCATAATCAGCCCCTCGGGCATGCCTCTCAGTCACTCATAATCAGCCCCTCGGGCATACGTCACGATCACTCGTAATCAGTCACTCAACACCTCATAGTCACTCATGCCTCCAAATCACTCGTCACTCGACACTCGGTGTGCTCACTGGGTGTGTGTGCAGACTCCGGAAGGGCTCATTCAGCCCAAGCGCTAATATCAAGCCACCTCGTGGCGTATCATATCCTCACAATCAGGCCCTCAGCCTCACTCAGCAGAACTTCTCAAAACTCCCCTCGGGCGAATCAGTAAAACAGGGTACTCGACCCAAAACATCATTTTTAAATCTAAAGGTAGAGTAAATCAGGTTGAGTTTCGAAAACATTAAGCACAATGTGACTGAGTGAAATCATCAATAAATAGTGAGGAAAACAACAGTAAAAAGCCCCTAAGGGGTCTAAACATATCGGCACGAGGCCCCAAACACGACTTATAGCCCAGATATTTCAACAATCTCTAGAACACATGAGTAAAATATGCAACTCATTAGTTGCCGCAGAGCGGACCTAGTCCAATCCAATAATCAGAGCGCGCCATATACTCATCATCCGACATGTGCGCCATTCTAAAATCAGTGAGAAATACGTAGTCAGGGGTTTCATATCCTCAAGACAAGATTTTTAACCATTACTTACCTTACCGAGCCACAACACTAGTCTGCTATGCTCTTGCCCTTCAAATTGGCTTCTGATTGCTCCGAATCTAGCCAAAACCAGTGTAACATCATTAATATATCCTAAAGGAACACAACCCAATCAAAAACTATCAAATTATACAAGAATCTCTGAATTCGGCCAAACCCGAGCCCCGGGCCCACGTCTCAAAATTCGATTAATTTTACATCACTAAAAACCTCATCCTCCCATGATTCTACACATACCAAAAACATCACAATCGGACCACAATTGCCTACCCAAATTGCCAAAAGAATTTTCCAATCCTCCACAAATTTCTTCCAACCTTTTCCTACTTTAATCCTTCAATTAACAAGCCTAATACGAACAAAATAGCATATAAATGACTTTAACAACCCGGGAACTTACCTTCACTGAAGAACCACGAATTTCCTCTTCAATTTGCCTTCAAAAGAGCTCTAACTGCATACAAAAATGGTGAAATGAATAAAATTTCACAGAGGCCTCTTTTATATTGTTCTGCCCAGAAATTCCGCACCTGCGGACACTTAATTGCACCTGCGGACCCTCACCTGTGGTCCCAGGTATGCACCTGTGAAATTCCACTAACGGACCAATTTTCGCACCTACGGCCACTTCTCCGCACCTGCGGCTTCGCAGGTGCACCCATCTTTTTGCACCTGCGGATTTCCCTTGCCTAGACTCCTTCCGCACCTGCGCATGGCCTTTTGCACCTGCGACATCGCATCTGCGGCTACCCTTCACCAAAAACTTACACGAACAACCACCTGCTGCAATTTTCCAATTTCAAAACTCCGCCAACCATCTGAAATCAATCCCCAACCAAACATACCAACACAACCCATAGCATTATTCCAACTTAGTCGAGCCTTCGAAACACCAAAAACAACCTGAAAACACCAAAATTATATCAAATTCAAGCCTATGAACTTTAAAACTTCCAAATTTTGCCAACTACACTGAAACACCTTTGATTGACCTGAAATTTTGCACACATAACCAAAATGACATTACGGTCCTAATACAACTTCCGGAATCCCATTACGACCCTGATAGCCAATTTTTCACTACCGATCGGAAATCGGCAAAAATTAACTTTCGCCAATTTAAACCTTATTCTACACCGTACATCACAACTTCATTCCGAACACACTTCTAAGTCCCAAATCACCTAACGAAGCTATCCGAGCCATAAAATCCGTATTCCAAGGTCGTTCACCAATAAGTCAACTCTCAGTTGACTTACTCTACTTTAAGAGACTAAATGCCTCAATTCTCACCATGACCACTCCGGACCCAAGCCAACCGACCAACACAACAAAAATAGGCTAGCAATATATGACAAATGCAGAAATGGGGGAAACGAGGTAAATCTCACGTAACGACCGGCCGGGTCGTTACATCCTCCCTCTCTTAAATAAACGTTTGTCCTCGAACAGGTCTAGAAACATACTTGGATTCTCGAATAAGTAAGGATATGCCCACATCTTCCGCTCGGTCTCCCAGGTGGCATCCTCCACCGGCTTCCCTCTCCACTGAACCTTCACTGAAACTATATCCTTAGACCTCAGCTTCCTGACTTGTCGACCTAAAATAGCCACTCGCTCTACCTCATATGACATATCACCCTCGAGCTGAACCGTTCTGAAGTCCAAAACATGAGACGGGTCACCAACATACTTTCGGAGCATCAAAACATGGAACACCGGATGAATACCCGATAAACTAGGAGGCATAGCAAGCCTATAAGCCACCTCCACAACCCTTTGAAGCACCTCAAATGGCCCAATGAACCTGGGACTCAGTTTTCCCAATTTCCTGAATCGCGTAACACCCTTCATGGGAGACACCTTCAGCAGCACCTTATCCCAACCATGAAAGACACATCTCGGACCTTCCGGTCCGCATAACTCTTCTGCCTAGACTGCGTCGTGCGAAGCCGCTCCTGAATTAACTTACCATTACCCAACGCATCCTGAACCAAGACTGTTCCCAATAGCCTAGCCTCGCCCGACTCGAACCAACCAACCAGAGATCTGCACCTCCTACCATATAAAGCCTCATACGGAGCCATCTGGATACTCGAATGATAGATATTATTATATGCAAACTCCGCTAGTGGCAGAAATTGGTCCCATGAACCACCAAAGTCAATCACACAAGCACGCAACACATCCTCAAAAATCTGAATGGTACGCTCCGACTGCCCGTCGGTCTGAGGATGAAACGTTGTGCTCAACTTAACTTGAGTACCCAACTCTCTCTGCACGGCTCTCCATAACTGAGATGTGAACTGACTACCTTTGTCAGAAATGATAGAAACTGGAACCCCATGCAATCGGACAATCTCCCTGATATAAATCTCAGCTAACCTCTCCGAAGAATAAGTAGTACCAGCAGGAATGAAGTTGCGCGGACTTGGTCAGCCGATCCACAATAACCCATATAGCATCAAACCAACTTGAAGTGTGGGAGTCCAACTACGAAATCCATGGTGATCCGCTCCCACTTCCACTCCGAAATATCAAATCTCTGAAACAATCCACCTGGTCTCTAGTGCTCATATTTGACCTTCAGAGAGTTGAGACAGAGAGCCAGAAACTCCACAATATCTTTCTTCATCCTCCTCCACCAATAATGCTGCCTCAAATCCTGATACATCTCTGCGAAACCCGGATGGATGGAGTACTAGGAACTATGAGTCTCTGCTAGAATCAAATCTCGAAGCCCATCTACATTGGGCATGCAATTCCGGCCTTGCATCATCATGACCCCATCATCACCAATAACCACATCCCTGGAATCACCGCGACGGACCCTGTCCTAAAGAACAAGCAAATGTGGATCATCATGTTGGCGTGCTCTAATCTGATCGTAAAGAGAAGACCTGCAGGCTACACAAGCCAACACCCGCGGGGGCTCTGGTAGATCCAATCTAACCAGCCGACCCGCTAAGGCCTAAACATCAAGGGCTAATGGCTGCTCTGCTACTAGAAGATAGTCTAGACTCCCCAAACTCTCTGCTCTGCGACTCAGGGCATCATCCACTAAATTGGCCTTCCCCGGATGATATAAGATAGTGAGGTCATAATCCTTGAGAAGCTCTAACCATCTCCTCTAATGCAAATTCAGGTCATTCTACCTCAGCAGATACTGCAAACTATGATGGTCAGTAAAAATCTCACACTGCACTCCATACAAAAAATGACACCAAATCTTCAAGGCATGAACAATGGAAGCTATCTCAAGATCGTGCACTAGATAATTCTTCTCGTGCACCTTCAACTGTCTAGACGCGTAGGTAATTACCCTACCGTCCTGCATCTATACCGCTCCCAACCCAACTCTAGAAGCATCACAATAAACTGTGTAAGAACCCGAACCAGTAGGCAAAACTAGTACCGGAGTTGTGGTCAATGCTAACTTGAGCTTCTGAAAGCTCTCCTCACACTTATCAGACCATTTGAATAGAGAACCCTTCTGGGTCAATCTAGTCAAAGGCGAAGCAATAGAATAGATTAATTATTATTTATGCGCGAGGGGACATTCTATACAAATTGATTATTATTTATGCGCGAGGGGACATTCTGTACAAATTGATTATTATTTATGCACGAGGGGACATTCTGTGTCCATTTATTATTATTGATGCACGATGGGACTCTCCGTTCCGAGTCATTATTATTTATGCACGAGGGGCATTCCGTGTCGTGTGATTTTGAGGCTATACACGAGGGGTCATGTCGTGTTTTTCTCCTGTCTATTTTACTTGTTCGGGTTGATATTTCCTATTTTAGTTCTACATTTCCGCATATACTTGATTCTACTGTTTTAGCAGGTGTTGCCCCTCTTATCCCCAGCATTTTCTTCCCCGTACTGTATTCTTGTTTATTTTCTGCTATACTATTGAACTGCATAGGTACAATTTGACGTCGTGTCCTAGCCTCGTCACTACTTTGCCGAGGTTAGGCTCGGCACTTACTGTGTTCATCGGGTCGGTTGTACTGATGCTACACCTGCACTTCTTTATGTTGTGCAGATTTCGCAGTCGGACCCGGTGGACATCGTTAATGGGAGTGTCCTTCAATCTATTTCAAACGACACCGAGGTAGTTCCGCAGGCGTTCGTGGGATCTCGGCGTTAATGTCTTTCTTTCATTCTGTCATCTATGTGTTTCCAGACATACATATCATTTTATTTCAAACTGTTGTTTTTAGCAAAATCTTAGACTGGTTCGTGAGGTTGTGACTCCACTTATGGGTTTTGTACTTAAAGGGATTTCTTCATTATTAGCGATTGTTATTTAGATTTATGTTAATGCTTCTGCACTTTATCTCAATTATCTAGTCAGTGTTTGTTATTTTCACTTGTTAATAAATCAATTCAGTTAACACGTTGGCTTTCCTAGCGGGTTCAATGTGAGGTGCCATCACGGCCTGAAGGTGGGATTTCGGGTGGTGACAAGTTGGTATCAGAGCACTAGGTTGCTTAGGTATCACAAATCACGAACAAAATTGGTAGAGTTTGAGGGATCGGTACGAAGATGTTTGTACTTATCCCCTAGAGGCTGTAAAGTTAGTTAAACAATCACTTTTTTTTCTTTTATGTCATGCGATTTGAATTCTAATTGCTAATTGAGTTTTGATTCTATTCTCTCGCAGATGGAGAGAACGCGTGCTTCCTCATTTACCGATCAGCAGCCCGATTCTCTTGTTGCAGCTCCTACGAGGGCTGAGGCCGTATTAGAGGCCGACGCAAGGGCAGGGCACAACCAAGAGCTGCAGCCCCCGTAGAGGACCCACAGGAAGACTCTGCCGGTGAGATTCCTACTCATACAGTTCCAGTTGGACCAGCTCAGGTCCCAGAGGGGTTCGTTGCCACCCCGGTGCTTCAGGACGCTCTAGTCCGCTTAGTGGGACTCATTGAGAGTGTGGGTCAAGCCGGTCTTTTTCCTACTGCACCAGCCGTCTCTCAGGCTGTGGGAGGGACCCAGACTCCTACTACTCTCATGCCAGAGCAGCTAGATCCTCAGTTCCATACTGCGGCACCTCAGATGGCCGGAGTAGCTAAGCCGGGCATTATGGCCTCGGCAGTTGAGGGAGCAGCTATGTCAGCAGATGCTTTGTGGATATTTGATAGATTCACCAAGTTATTCACTACTACATTTACTGGTGCACCATCAGAGGATCCCCAGGATTATTTGGATATATGTCATGAGGTTCTTCGGAACATGGGCATAGTAGAGTCCAATGGAGTTGATTTTGCTACTTTCCGTCTTTCAGGTTCCGCCAAGACTTGGTGGAAGACTATTGCTTCACCAGGCAAGCTGGGTCTGCACCATAGACTTGGGCTCAGTTCTCCGAGTTATTCGTGGGGAAGTTTCCTCCAGTTACTCAGAGGGAGGATCTTCGGAGGCAGTTTGAGCGCCTCTAGCAGGGATCTATGTCTGTCACTCAATACGAGACTAGGTTCATCACTTTAGCTCGGCATGCTATTATGATACTTCCCACTGATCGTGAGAGAGTGAGGAGGTTTATTAAGGGTTTGGATTAGCCCATCAAACTTCAGATGGCCAAGGAGTCAGGTACTGATATTTCTTTCAAAGATGCGGCCAATGTGGCTAGAAGGATTAAGATGATTATGTCACAGGGTGGTGGTCAGGGGGCTGACAAAAAGCCCTATGACTTTGGTCATTTCAGTGGAGCCTCATCTGGGGCCAGGGATTCTTTTGGCAGAGGTCATCCTCCAAGACCTTATCAGTCGGCACTTCAGGTAGCTCACAGTGCACCACTAGCTCCTATTGGTGCACCACCAGCACCTATCATTGCACCGCCGCTTCAGACCTTCTAAGGTGGTTATCAGGATCGATAGGGTCAGTTCTAGAGTTAGCACCCACATCAGCAGAGGCCTTGTTATTCTTGCAGTGTTTTGGGGCATATTTCTAGGTTTTTCCCCCGAGGTTCTGGTGGGTCTCAGTATCAGGGTTCCCGTATCAGGCGTACCCCCACCCCCTCAACCAGGTAGGGGTTGAGGCCGTGGTGCCAGAGGTGGAGGTCAGACTCATAGAGGTGGAGGACATGCTACGAGAGGTAGATGTCAGCCTGCAGTAGGTCGGCCTAGAGATGCTCAGGTTGGAGAGGCTCAGCCCCGATGCTATGCTTTTCCTGTCATGCCTGATGCTGAGGCTTCTGATGCAGTTATTACAGGTACGGTTTCAGTTTGCAGTCAAGAGACTTCGGAATTATTTGATCCGGGTTCTATATTCTCCTATGTGTCTTCATATTTTGCCCCTTTTTTGAGTATGCCCGTGATTCCTTTAGTACTGTTGTGCATGTTTCTACACCAGTGGGTGATTCTATAGTGGTAGATCGAGTATACCGTGCTTGCCTAGTAGTTATTGGTGGTCTGGAGACTCAGGTTGATCTTTTGCTTCTTGATATGGTCCACTTTGATGTTATATTGGGGATGGATTGGTTATCCCCATATTATGTTATCCTGGAATGTCATGCCAAGACAATGACCTTGGCTTTGCCAGGGGTACCTCGTTTGGAGTGGAGAGGGTGTTGGTTGATTTCCCAATGCACACGCAAGTGTACGTGGTCGACAAGTAATATAGGATTTTAAGTCCAGATATCGTACCCACAGGGACTTGTGATTAACTATC
>ML332398.1:0-38974 GCA_005239505.1 Nicotiana paniculata | reverse complement strand
TTGTGCTTAAAGAAGTATGGGGTAATAACATTGTTGTGAAGGTGGAGTTTGTCTTAATATAAGTTTGAGGTTGAATGCGAAAGTATATCTATTAATGTGCTTAGAGAGGTGTAGGCACTCTTATATCCAAATGTATCCTACCCGTCCCGAAGCCTACATTACAACCAAATAAAAGTCCTAATTGATCCTAGACTGAATGAGCTCGATTAGTAGAGTAGTACACTACGGGCAAGCTTATGGTACATCTTTTGTGGCATATGAATGTTATTTCTGAGAGTGAGTGAATTCTTTTTATCTTAAGTTCCTATGTTCTTAAATTTCATTGTGTGTGGAACTAACTCTTAAATTTGGTGAGGGCACATGATTCACGAAGGAAAGGTAGTGTTGTTGACCTCTATGTTAGAGTACTGAGTGGATTGTGAATAAATCATGGTATATGTGAGTTAACTATTGAGGCAAAGATGTTACTATTCTGTGATTGAAATGTTTTTAAAATTCTTCGTATAACGTGTTAAGGGATTTTCTTAATAAGTTGTGTACATGAGTGTGGTTTGATTACTCGAGAACGAGCAAATGTTTAAGTGTGGGGTATTGATGCGAGGCTAGAATTCATGGTTTAACATGTTATATGCCCTACATTTTATGTGCGTTAATGATAAAAATACACTTTTTATGTGCATAATAGAGTCTATTTCATGTGTAGGTGAATTGGAGATGGAAACCGAGCTAAATGGATGCAAATACATCGAAAATACGCTCAAGAGGCGAAGAGGAGTGCACCGGGCTATAGCCGGGCGTTTGAGCCCAAACGCCTGACTTTGCCTGGTATTAGCCAGGCGCCAGAGCCCAAACGCCTGACCCTGCCTGGCGTTAGCCAGGCGCCAGAGCCCAAACGCTTGACCCTGCCTGGCGTTAGCCAGGCGCCAGAGCCCAAACGCCTGCCTTAGCCTGGCGTTATCTAGGCGCCAGGGCCCAAACGCCAGGCCCCTGTTCCGGTTAAATCCAAGTATTTGAAGAGTTTAAGTGTTTTCCGATTGGAATAGAAGTCTCCTACACTTTCAGGGTTTATCCCAAACATATAAGTAGACCAAAGAACACAACTTGAAGGGAGAAGCCATTGAAGAAAAGAACAACGTGTGGATTACTACTCAGTGAAGCAAACATTGATTTTCATAGCTTTTACTTATTATTTTGTAATTCAATTATGCAAGTTATATTAGAATTGGTTCTTATGAATATGAGTAGCTAAGTTTCTTAACCTAGGGTTTTGGTGGAACCCGTTGCGGGATAAACTTATTGTGATATTAATATAGTTTTGATTGGTTGATTAATCTCTATTTGTTCAACTACGTTCTTGTTGTAGTTGATTGAAGGTCCCTCAATTAGCTGTTCCTATTTATTATGTATCTACTTGAGAGAGAGTGCATATTTAGGTAGTTGTTTGAACAACATCACTCCCGGAGTATAGACGAAAGTCATAACCGAGGGTTTAGAGGTTGGATTAGAGATAACGATACCTCGGGTGCAATCTAAAGTGAACTGTAATGCAATCTAGCTAGCGTAACTTGAGAGAGTGCGTCTAGTAAATTATCATAATTACTTGAGAGAGATTTATGGTAGATAGAGTGTTCATGATTGATAGAGACAACTAATCAAACTATAAGAAGTATCCGAGAAGGAAGTTTACCGACGGGGGAAACCATAGCCTTAGAATTTTATCATAATTGTTTACAACACATTGTTAGTTAATTGTTAGTTATTATTATTGTCAATAGAATTAGTAAAACATCACCAATTTATATTTAAAAAGTCTTGAAAGAATTGATTGAGTAAAAGTTGCATATTCTAAAGACTTGATTGATACGTAAATTCCCTGTGAGATCGACTCTGGGCATAATACCCCGGATTATATTTGCAACGCCATTTAGTCTTTTATTAGATATAGTTGAGCGTGATCATCTATCCAAAAATTTACGTTGAGACGAGATTTCTACTTTTTATAATTCGTTGGGAGTTCAAATTACGACAGGGAAAAGGCTGTGCATTCTGTCAATTCATGCATCAACCTATAACACGAGTTATAAAATTTACAAAATCAAAATTTCGGAGGATCGGGTCAAAGCTGTGCAGAGAAAGAAGGTGGCATGGCAGTGGGAGCCAAAAAAATGACAACTCGGTATAAAAAGCATCTCGCATTCACGAAGGGTCGTAACCCAAGGAGCGTAATGTAGACAGCTTACCATAATACAAGCATTAGTGACTGTTTCCATAGTTCAAACCCGCGACCTATAAGTCATATGAAAATAATTTTACTGTTGCTCTAAGGCTCCCGAAACTCAAAGGTAAGTTTTATAGAGCGGTGGTTACACCGACCATGTTGTATGCAACTGAGTGTTGGCCACTCAAGAATTCGCATATCCAGAAGATGAAATTAGCAGAAATGAGGATGTTGAGATGGATATAGGGGCACACTAGGTTCGATAAGATTAGGAATGAAGATATTTGGGAGAGGGTGGGAGTGTCTCCCATGGACCACAAGATGCGGGAAGCGCGACTTAGATTGTTCGGACACGTGCGAAGGAGAAGCCTAAATGCACCGGTTAGGAGTTGTAAGCGGTTGACTTTGGCAGGTATGAGAAGAGGCAGAGGGCGGCCTAAGAAGTAATGGGGCGAGATGATCAGGCAGGACATGATGCGGCTTCAGATTTTCGAGGACATGGCTCTTAATAAGAACATGTGGAGGTCGAGCATTAGGGTGGTAGGCTAGAGGGTAGTCGTGAGTTCTTCCTTCTTTGTATCGGATAGTCTGATAGAGTTTTGTTTAGGTTTGTTAGTGGTCTACGTTGTGTTCACATTGTTGTTTTGCATAGTTTTATATTATTGACCTTTCACTTATTCGTTGTTATTTTCTTTCTGGCATCTTTGTTGTTACATGCCTTTTCTTTCTTTTTTTCCTGATATTACTGTCTCTCTTGTTGAGTCGAGAGTCTCCGGGAAACAGTCTCTCTACCCTTTCCGGGATAGTGATAAGATCTATGTACACTCTACTCTCCCCAGACTACACTAGTGAAATTTTACTAAATATATTATTATTATTATTGTTGTTGCTTTAAGGCTCTCCTCCTCGAGAGCCAAATGTTCCTCTCAATTTAAAGTAACCTACAAATTAAGCAAGTTGATATGACATGTGGATGCATTATTTCAAATTGTATTAAAACTTAAATATCATCCAGACTTTTACTTTTGTTAGCACATACTAGGGGTGGAGTTGCCCGGAATAAAGGGTTCAATTGAATTTTCTTTGTCAAACAGTTATACAGATAATAGGGTAAAATCGCAGAAAGAAAAAAAAATTAAGAAAGGATTAAATCGATTTTTATTGTGTATATATAATTTATTGAATTCTCCTAAAGTAGCAGGGAAGGTAGCTCAAAAATTTGCTCTAGATTGAAGGTTTGATCCCTCCTCTAGTATTCTTGCATCGTTTAAAATTATCTTGTTAAAATTTTTGGCTACGCCACGGCTAACAAAAGATCTCTAATAAATAGGTTCAATTATATATGGCCTTTAAAAGGTTTCCTACTTTTGTCTTCAATAACATTACTAACTTTGTCCATCAAAAATCTCATAAGCTCCCAGTCCAACAGTAACATGTAATCCAAGGCCCAAAATTATGAGATGTTTCCTGCAGTCTTTTGCAATAATTGTTTTGGATGGGTTTTTCTATTTCCCCAATTATCAAGATTGATTTCCTCTGTGTTAGAAATTACCATACCATCAGTAGAAACTCTAGAACCTCAAGGAAATTAACAACAGAAGCAAAAACCATTATATATATATAATTGTATGTAATAGGAGACACATCTTTTGATATTTATTGAGACAAGCACAACATTTATTGCATCTAAAAATCAACGNAAAAAAAAAAAAAAAAAAAAAAAAAAAAAAAAGATTATTAAACATCACACAAATTAACCAACAGGGCCTCGAGGTTCATTTATTAAATTGTTGACCCAAAAGTTTCTTCATTTGCGGTGGAAGGAAGTAATAATGGTGAGAACAGCCATGGTTGTAAATCCTGCCAAAAGGGGAGTTGTTGCTAAAGTACCCCTGTCAAAGAATTTTTTGCTTTCGGTCCTTAACTCTTCGAATGTATCAATCCCAGATGTCTCAATAGTATCCACAAATCCATTTATGAAACGTTTGAGTTCAGAACTGACACCAAATCCCACACCAAGTCCACTTGCCAAGTAGAATGTTATCATCTGCAGCCAATTTCATTCAAAACTTTAACTAATCGCCCAACATGATGTGTAACAGCTCAAAATATCATTTTTCACTTCTTGAAAATTATAATTTTGTTTGCTTATCGAGTTACTTAATTGTGTAATGAATTAAAATAGATCAATTATAAGAGGTTATAAAAGCAGACCTTGTCTGCGTAGAAATCCAACATGCCCAGGAACCTGCCCTTAATAACCTTTTTTCCTGTGAAGGCATAATACATTGCGAAGGGCAACTGAATCAATGAGTACAAAAATCCACCCATAGCGGCTGATACGACATACCTGTAATAGTAGAGAATGATACACAATATGTTACTTCTTTTAATTTCATGATCTCATAACTCGAATTCAAAATCTCTGACTCTATAATCACACAACACCTTTCGATCACAACAAATATACTATTATCCAATTACACAGAGCTTAGTTGTTAGGGCTTGTCCTGATTTTTTACCATATTTAGTTTTTCTATCTCTTGAAGGAAAAGATAATATATTTAGCATAATTGAGTTTTTTCATTCTTGTAAAAGGAAATTATAATTCTTTCATATTTGGCTAGTCCCTTTTCTTATAGGAAAATGTTTGGACTTCTATAATTTGAAGATCCTTTCTTTCTCATTCAGTAACATCCACAATGTAGTCATATGGGGTTTGAGAGTCTTGTTTAGGGGGAGAACTTTACGGGATAAGTGTAGTGTGTCACTTGTATTTGCCTCTTCGTGAGGTTGTTCTCTCGATATTTTGCACTCTCTTTTATATAGTGGATTGCTCATCTTAGCAGTGGATGTAGGTCAATTGACCGAACCACGTTAAATATTTATATCTCTTTTGATATATTTCTCCTTTATTGTCTGATTTATCATCGTTCAATCGTTGCGTTACTAGTTCCCGCATGACACATGATTTTTTCGGTCCTAACACTAGTTTAATGTTTTAACACAACGAAGTAAAATAAATCTCACACTAGCTAGTATCAAATCACCTAAAGTGGAATTAATTGTATGATCTAAAAAGATCAAAATATGCTGAAGCAAACAAAACTTTTACTGTACTCTTAGTATATATAAGTTAACTACTCAAGAATATGTATATAGAGCAAAAAGTAGAGACAAAATGATGGGAGCAGAAATTCACCGATAGCCCTTTATGTCACTGTATTTGGTTATTTCGCCACCACTAAGCGTGAAACTGTTGGTAATCATGAGCGGCACGGAAGCTGCGCACAACAACATTGAAAAGATTCTGAGAACAAGGATTGCTATTGCCCTTGGTGTTGTCATTCTTCTTTTTCTCTTTCTTTGAACAATTCTAATTAAGATCTATATAGATATACACATTTCGAGCATCCTTTTATACCGTTGGACTACAACTATACAAACATTGAGCGTATGTCTTTTTGTCTGAATTCGTGTTTGTACCTATTACGTACTCTCACTCCAGATGAAATTTCCTGATAGCCAATTAGTTTCCCGTAGCACAGAAAAGGGTGTGACGTCTTTATCCATTCCAATGAATATTTGAATAATATTTTGTTATGTTGAAGTATACTCTATTTGATAATTAGTGAATAAGGTGTGTATTTACCACCAAAGGATGTGGTGCAGTGGATGAGACTACTCTTTCCTTAATCAGAGGTCTCGGTTTCGAGTCCTGGGTATGGAAAAATCCTTGGTAGGGAGCGCTTCTTCCCGAATGAGGCCCTACGCGGCGTGAATCCATATATAGTCGGGCTCCAATGCGAATACCGAACACTGGGTGGGAAACCAAAAAAACAAAGAATAAGGTGTGTATTCGACTCATAGTTTTTTTTTTTTAATTGCATAATTCTTCTATAATACAATATCATTTCAACTAAATTACTCTAATCTATATGCTCCATTTTCATGTATTATAACATTTTTCTACTACAGTGTTAAAGCCAAGATAATAATTAGGGTAAACGAATATGCGATTTATCGTGCATATCCCTGTATAAACCATAGGTGTTTGAGAAATTCTTTTATATCTTCTATTTATTTGTTTTTACACTTGAGACAGCTTTGTAGTCATGACATTGTGTATTTAATATATATTTCTTTATTCTTTAAAACCTATCAAACGACTTCTCATGGTTACTCTGCTACGCTTTTATAGTTTATGTATACAACTTTATAAAATTAAACATATTTAAAATCAAGAAAGGAAAAAAAAAAGAAGAGGAAAAACATCCATTGGGCTCATTCCTCATCACCTTTAGATCCTTACTTGAAGCATAAATCAATACAACACATTCTTTATTTTCTGGTGTGTGAAATGTTATCACTTATGAATCCTTCTTTAAATGACACCTTCTGTTGGTTGTTTGTTTCGTTCTAGAAACGCATCATCACCAGTGAAATCACGAAATTTCTATGCGGTATGTTAATAGATGCTGCTAAATCCGACTAGATTATCAAGAATTAAACAACACAAAAGCTAAGGCCGAAACTTGTAAAGCAATTTAACTGATGAATGATGATATCACAAAATTCCATCCTATACTTACTGGTGAAATTTCCTTTCCTTTTCGTTATTTGTCTTTGTTAAGAGATGGCCACTATCTCATGCACATGCAGATAAAGTAGGTTACCCTCCAACAAAAGGTAATACTCATCACAACCAAAAAGAAGTAGAGAAAAGATATAAAATAAAAGAGAAAAATAAAGAGAGGAGAGCGGCCCATCCTAACATGTAAGTGTAATTCAATTGAGACTCCTTTTTTTTTTTTTGTATATATACGAGATTTTAAATTTATTTATCCGTTTTTGTCTAAGTTTTCATAGTTTGCAAAAAGTAACTAAAGTTTTTTATAAAATATATACAAATCCAATTGAAATCTACAATTTATCTACCCCTTTAAATACATATTTTTTGTATAGAATCCGGTCAAAAACTATAATATCTATACAACTTGTATAATTTCTATAATTTCTACGCTCGACATACAAAATATATATAATTTTTTTATGTCTTCTTTTTCGATTTTCAATCTGAAATTTCAACCAAAACCAGCTCGAATCTTCACCAAATTCTCTCAAAATTGAGATATAAACTCCAAAGGATATTCCCAATCATTTGCAATAACATCTAGTTCAAACAAGAAAATAATTTTATAAATTTCGATTTTCTAATTCAAAGCTTCTAAGCGTTCTAATGGATTAACATAGTTTCCAATTCAATATACTCGCTTCTAATTAATACCATTTTGCTTATTGACTCCGAAAAAGCTAAAGGAAATTAATGATCTTCTCTCGTTCAAAAGTAATAATTTGTTCATTGTTTAATATGGAAAAAAAGAGAAAATATAATAGAATTGCTTGATACCAAATCTCATTGTTATAGTAAAGGTATGTTGAAGTTGAGGAGAAAGAGGTCAAATATTCTTCGGTTAATTTATAATTTTAATTTTGGAGTGGAAGAGTGAGAGAAAATATGAAAGATTAGAGTCTAATACATTATTTTGTATAAAATTAGAAATTTGTTTATGGACTGTAATTAAGTTAAAACCTCAATAGTGAGGGTAAATAAGTTTCAAAATTAGTATAGATAAATAAAAATCTCAATTCAATTTAGGACTCAAACTTTCACCAAGAAGATTGATCAAGCCCAACTCTAGTCCTGAAAAGGATAAGTGATCGCTGCAAATATAACCTGGCTTATGAGTCCAAAGTTGAATCCCATAGAGAACTAAGACTTAACTATAGCTATTTAATGTCTTTAAGAAAACAAGTTCAAACAATTTTCGAGTTATAAAGATTAAGGTTTTTGTTTTAAACTACTTAACTAGAAAATCCTAGAAGTAATAAAATTATCAACTAAAGAGAAATAGGTGAATCCAAGAGAAAAAGGCCTAGGATTGTGATTTTCTCAATTATCAAGATGAATGCTTAACATGTTCACTATAATCTCGCCGAATTATTCTTTATTGATCATGAATTCTCCTATTACTTCAATTATCTCTTGATCAAAAGCTGTAATTTTCTAGAATTATTCTCTCGAACTAACACTAGCTAGCAATTCAAGTGACTTACAAAGATTGCGCCAAAGCTTCGTTATCTCTAATCTCTTTTTTAAATCCAAGTAATTAATCTCATAACTTACTCAGAAATGTTGTTATTCAACAACAACCTAACCAAATATTCTTTATTAAGCAACACAAGATAAAACAGACACAGTTAATCGATGACCATTCAATTAACAATAAGCAAAATATAGTTGACAAATAGATTATAAAATAGCTTAAATATGATAAGTATGGTCAGTAATTCACCAAATAATTAATTCCATGAAAACTCTAGAAGAAAGGTTTAGCACTCATACTAATACTCAAAGACACATAAACTAATGTCAAACCAACATCCATAGCAACAAAGATAGAAAAGTAGAGAAAAACTATTTGATTCGTCGTGTAGAATGGAATTCATGATCTTCCGAGCTCAAATCTACTTCAACAGTGGTGTTAGTTTCCTTCTCAAGTCACGTATACGGCTGAAATGAGGGTTAGAAGCTTTTATATCACGTCCCTAGTCCAAATGACTAAGTTTCCACTCAAGATAAAAATGCAAGATGTGCTTCGCATAGGATTTTGTTGAAATTCTAGATTTTTCGGTGCTCTTCCTGTGCTTTGGGGGGTTACTTCACTGCCCGGGTCACAGTTTTCCTGTGTTTTTCTTGTGCTATGGGCAGTTACGTCACTACATAGGTCACAATTTTCTTTTCATTTCTTTAGAAATTGTCTTTTAGCTTTATTGTTGTTCAAAACACTTTTCTTTTTCACTCTTGTCTTCCTACATAACAAACGTCAACTGTTAAGCTTAATTGGTCCTATTTCAACCTTCAAAACACCTAAAAACACACCAAAGCTGGGGTAAAACACATCAAATTATATGTAAATCTAACATATTATTAGCACCCCACACTTAGGTTTTTTCTCGTCCTCAAACAATTTTAAAATTATGCACGCCAGCAAGTAACACATTTCAACAAATATTCAAGAATCACCAATGACAATAGTTTATATCGATGCTTAGAACCCAACATATGCACTATTCATACTTTTCCTCAAGTTTTAAATTATGCCAAGACTATTTAAGATGATTGTTTCACTCTTTCTAACTTCTCGGTCTCAAAAATTAAATCTAATCTTTTTTTCTACTATGACTCGTTCTTGTGCAGCTCAAAATCCAAGGACATTACCAATTCTTTACAAATCATGTGTCATCACCAAAATAATAAAGAGAGACAACATTTCACATACTCAAATATAAATTAAAGTATAATTTAAGAACTTACAAATCGAAAGAATTCTCTTACTCTCACAAAGAACTAATATTCCACCCTAGATTGTATCCTAGGCTTGCGTGTTGTGTAAGATTCGACTAATTTGAGCTAGCAAAGTCTAGGGTCAATTAGGTATTTATGGGTTGTGGTAGGCTACGAGACGGGTAGGATAAACAAGTATATAGTAACTAACCCTCCTAAGTACTTTTAATGCAATACGCTTTAATTTTTCAGCATATACTCTTCATGACCAACTCAACACATTTCTAAGAAGCCATACATAACACGGCCCATTGACTTTAGATAATTTTATATAATCACTAGCATAGATTAAAATTAATTGGAGGGGTATTTTTTTATACTCTTGTATTTTCTCCTATTTTATTTTTTTTAACATTTTTTCAACACCCTCCATAAGATGGTATTTCCGACTAGTGGCTCTCTCAATATATACGGGCACCTTTTAGCCTTTCTATGGTTTCATTCAAAAGCTACTCAATCTCTTTCCTCACTCTTCAAGCGACTTAAGTGTTTCAGAGGTAAAGGTTAAACAAGATTTAATTAAAAAGAAAGGGGTTCATGTGATGACCCGATAGTTCATTTTGAGTTTTAGCCTTCATTTATGTATTTCGAGACCTCGAATAGATCCATTTAGTGTTCTTCAATTTACATGCCCAGTCCATGTCTTTTTTTCAAAAAAAGATTTATGTGAAAAATTGAAGAAAATGTGAATTTTAACCTTGAACATGATTTGAGTTAACTACGGTCAATATTTTATGTAAATGAACCCAGATCAATGTTTTTATGGTCTCACTGAGTCCGTGTCATGATTTGGGACTTGGCCGTATGCTCGGAATCGAATTCGGAAGTCTCTAACTTGATTTAACGTGACTTATTGAAAACTAGTAATTTGAAGGCTTAAAGAACTCCTAAGTATAGCCGTATGTTGACTTTGTTGCTACCGGATTTGGATTTCGGTTACGAAACTCAGAATAGGTTCATTTCACTATTTATGACTTGTTTGCAAAATTTGGTGCAAAACAGATTTGATTTGACGTGATTCGAACGTCCAGTTATAAATTTGAAAGTTCTTATGTTTCTTTGAAAATTTCATACATTTTGATGTTTGATTCTTAGTTCTAGGTGTTATTTTGGTGTTTTGATCATGTGAGCAAATTTATATGTTGTTATTACACTTGTGTGCATATTTATTTTGGATCTCGAGGGGCTCGGGTGAGTTTCGGATAGACGACGAGCAATTTCAAGCTTGAAGGATTGCTGGTTTTTCACTGTTTCGGATATCTGATGCGTCCTTCTTCGCGATCGCGAAGGTAACTGGGGAATGGGTAGGTTTTCTTCTTCGCGAACGTGGAGAAAGGCTCGCGAACGCGGAGCATAGGAAGGATCACCCTTTGCGAATGCGGCTCTTCACTTGCGAACGTGATGAGTAAGGGGCTCTAGGGGGAGGGCTGGGACTTATACTATGTGAACGCGAGCCCAGGCTCACGAACGCGGTGGTCAGGGGGACAGACCATTGTGAATGTGTGAGGTCTCTCGCAAACGGGAAGGCCATTTTGGCCGTTGCACTTCGTAATCGCGGCAGGACCTTCGTGATCGTGAAGAAGGCCTGACGCCCAGTCAATTAAATATCCCAAAGTCGAGATTTTCTTCATTTTTCACCATCTCCATATTAGATCTCGTCCCAGAGGCGATTTTGAAGAGGAATTCCATCCCCACTTTGTAGGTTAGTATATTTTAAGTCATTTTCTTCCTTTTCCATCAAAACCCATTGATTTTTAGCCTTTAATCTCTGCTTGTTCATGGTAGAAATTAGGAATTTTGGTAGAAATTGAGGATTTTGAGAAAGTGACATTTAGACCCTAAACTGAGGTCGGATTTCGAAACTATAATCGAGTTTAGGGGTGAACGGGTAATTGGGTTTTGGTCCGAATCTCGAGTTTTGAGCAAGTGGGCATATGGTTGACTTTTGTTGACTTACCAAAATCATTAAAGATTGAATCGTTTTCACTTATGGGTAGTTTCTAAAGCTTATTTTGAATTGTTTGAACTATATTTGGTTAGATTCGATTGGTTTGGAGGCGAACTTTAGAGAAAACGCCCCCGTTCAACTTTGATTTTATTACGGAGCGAGGTAAGTCTTGATTTGAGGGAACTAGGAACCCTTGAACTATATGTTATGTGAGTTACGTGTTTAACGGAATATATGCGAGGCGACGAGTGTATTTACGCCGTCAAAATAATTATTTTCATGTCTCCTCATATTTCATGAATTATCTCATTCCCTATCTTATTTGTTACATGCTTTAATTGCTTTCTATGCCGTAATTTGTTACTTTTCATTAATTATTCTTGTATTGAAATGTTCGTCCCTTCCATGACTCCATGACTAAATGCTACTTGCTTTAATTGTCTTACTTGCACACCTTTTTCATGTATTTGACTTGTCTTGTTGTTTTTATATTACTTGTAGCATTCCTTTGATCAGTACATGGTTCCTTTAATGCTTTGCTGCATATCCTTTGGTTGTAGAGATTTTCTTGTAAATTGAGTTATTGGATTGATTATGTTTATTGAAATTATTTGTGGATCGGGTTGCACACCGCAACAGTTTGTGATATGATGGAATAAGGGAGGACTATGACATTAATTCTTATGATATGGTGGGATCGGGTTGTGCGCCCCAACGGTTTTGTATGTAATACTTGGTATTGATAAATGATAATATGGTGTAATAAGGAAGGATTATGGCAATGATTATGTGATATGTTGGGATCTGGTTGCGCGCAACAACAGATTGTATATGTTATTCTTGACATTGATAAGTGATGTTATGGTGAAATAGGGGAGGATTGTGTGTGTACAGTGGGATCGTGTTGCACGCCGTAATGGATTGTGTATGTTGTACTCGTTATTTTTATTGTGTTGGTTTCCAACATTTTTATTGATATCATGAGGTTTGTTATTCTGGGTTCCCTGATTGCTAGGATTGAGTTCATTTTCATAGATTAAATGCCTTACTTTCATTTCATGTTTTCCTTCTTTGTTATTATTATTATACTACATACAAGTTATTGTAAGTGGCCCGCCTTAGCCTCGTATTTACTTCATCGAGTTTAGGCTCGGCACTTACAGAGTACATGAGGTCGGTTGTACTCCTACAGTCATACTACACTCTGCACTTCTTGTGCTGATTTTAGAGTGGGTCCTAGTGGTGTTTGATAGATTTACTTGGATCCAGTTCTTAAAGGAGAATTGAGGTACAGCTGCACAACGTTCGCAACCCTAAAGTCCCCTTCTACAGTACCGCAGTTTTTTATTTCGATTCAGATAGTTATACTTTTGTTGAGACTATTATTTGTAGTATTCTAGACGCTCGTGTATTCATGACACCAATCTGGGATTTGAACTTGGATATCACCGTTTATTAGTTTAATTACTCTATTTCAGTTTATTCAACTTATTGGTTTTAATTTGATTTGCATTGTTAAAATGGTTAATAACTACATCTAACGTTTGCTTGCCTAACAAGTGAAATGTTAGGCGCCATCAAGGTCCCGAGGGTAGGAATTCTGGGTCGTCACAGTTCAGCTTGTAATGTGGGTGCCAAAGAAAAGTTTTACAGGATCAAATAGGCTTACGAAGGATAATTTTATCATTGGTAGGGAAGTAGCTCATAAGCCATTCAAAGTAACGCCTATATTATTTCCTACACAAACAAAGCTTACTTATTTCGCTTCAACTCACACACCATGCAAGTTCTAGACTAGCAAGGGATGCCACAGAGTACAACCAAGATCTCACATCACACAATGCATATGACTCACTCAAGACCGCCCAAACCCGACTCCAAGTTAAAGCAACTAGCATAGTCATCATATTAATTTAGACTCATAGGAAGTAATAACAGGAGACAACAAGTGAGCCCAAGCGTGTGTATATATATTCTCAAGACATGTAATCACAAAAATCATGAAAACAGTATTCAGTTCAAATGCTCCAGATCTAAGCCCCGATATAAAATATATCAAAAGGCATAGATACTCTAGATCTTCCCATTCCATTATTTGTTCTAAAACTAAAGGAAAATCTTTTTGTATTTTTTATTTAGATTTTTATCCCTCAAGAAAACTGTCTAGGAAGTCCATTGTAGGAAAGTCTAAAAAAACTGAAAATTTTGCTTAAAAAAATTACTACCCAGTTGAAAGAGTCATCCTTTGATATAGAACCGTGGTCATAAGAAAAACCAAGGAGGGCTATTTCTACCTAAATATTTTTGATTTTAAAGTTTCAATTTTTTTTTTCAAATAGACTAGAAATACTAAAATATTACAGAATCATCCAAACAATCTCCCAGCCACACTCAAAATTGTGCATTGTTTTTAATGCACACCATAAATAATAAGTGGGTGAAAGAAACTCCTTAGTAGGCCAAATGCCTAAGTATTAGTAGCTCATGAGATACTCAGACTTCTCCCCAACATAGTCCATTATGCGGGCATCCCACACTTAGTTCCAACCATGTGACTTGTTCTTGCATTCTTCTAATGACTTTGTTTCCCATGATCCTACAATTAAAAAACGACACCAGAAAAATAACACAATAATAATATATATATAAATAAATCAGTAAAGTTGGGTTACCCCTCCCCCCCCCCCCCCCCCCCCCCCCCCAACAAGAGCCCTACTTATAGTAGCGGCACAACTTGAGCTACTTGAGCTTATGAATTGGATCCCCAATTTGAATTCAAGTTTTAGGTTATGCTCCAGGGGTGGTAAAATAAATCTAAATGACCCAAGTAACCAAAGTAGTGTTCTACACTTCTTGTGAGGTATGTAATCCTGTCTTTCTGGCATGAATTATTCCAGAATGTAGGCACCTTGTTACTAATTACTTCACTCCCTAATCGGCTCAGATAACTCTATTTCCATGTCATAATCCACACACAATGTGAAAAATGCTTGGAATAAGGACCAATGCGCTCAAATACATGAACTTCAGGACATTTAACTTCCTCAACACCAATGTCAGTAGAGTCAACTACATATGTATCATCAATGTTCTTGGTTGACTCTAGTATCACTTCAACAACATCGACATCATAAAATTCTAGTTAGTTAGGTTGTTGGTGTTCTTCTCTGAACTCCTCCATTATCACCTCAATTTCTGCCTCTAATTTACACTTTGTTGAGCATTTAAAGCCTTGACCAATTGACTCACTTGAGTCTCCAGGTTGCGAATAGTCACATCTTGCCTTTGTATCTTGTTACAACCCATATTCATGTACGTTGGTTCATGCCATAAGTTAGTCGACGTAAATCTGAGAAGAGATTATCTTTGAGACGAGAAGAAGTTAATCTTATTGGTCTTAAATGATACAAGAGTGTATAAGGGTGATTAACAAGTATTAGAAGTTAAACGAATCAAGGATGTTGTAAACCGTATTTTTGGGTAAACCTAGGGTTTCTTAATATTCTCAAGAGGTTTTATTTTAAGGTATTTGAATCATATAATATCTGTATCATAAGTCTTGAAGTCAAACGAGTTACGAAACAAAAGTCGACAAAAAGTGTCGCAACTTATGTTTATAATTTTATTTAAACTTTAGGTCAAATGTTACTAAGATTTTCTCCAAATTTACTTGGAATTACAAGGTGATATACCCACCAAATTGAATATCTATGAGTCTAATTTCCAACTCATTAAAAATTTTATCAATACGACATCGGAGTAGAGAGATATAGGCATTGTTTCCAGACTGAACATGCTACTAGGTGACAAGTAGGTGTGTCACCTACTTGGTCAAATGAGAGTCCAAAAATAGGCAATTTCGGGTCGGACAAAGAGACCATTTAAAGTCTTATCTCCTGTAATATAACCCTCATTGTATATCACAAATAACCAGACCTAAACCCCTGCAAGCTTCCTCCCAAAAATTATCCATAAACCCTAGTTGATTTTCTCTCTCTTTCAAGTTCTAATTGGGGGTAAACCCTAGAGTTTGAAGAAACAACATAGGGATGAGTTATCCAACAAGTAAGGTAAGTTTACTGCTATATTTCATCCATTTTTCTGCTTTAAATTCGTGGAAATTCGTTCTACACTTGTAAGAACTCACGGGACGGTGATCGGAAGCCGTGAGTTCGAGTTATTCAATTGTTGTGGACTGTTTTATGAACTGTTTTGTATTGCTGTTGGGCTGCGTGTTTTACTACTGTTTTGTGGATATGAAGGGTGTGGATAAACACCATATATATGTAGGGTGGTGGTATGGTCGTTCGTTGTAACATTTCCAGGTCGTTTGACACTACTACGGTGGTCGTCTTATGTAAGAAGTGATTAGGTTGTGTGGACTATTTTGGGAGGCTCAATATGATTATTATTGATATTTTTTGGGATGTTTGGTGATTGTTTTGATTTGTATGAAGTCATATATATAGGGGAGGTGTTGTCCGTTTCATCGTAAAATATGTTATGGTCGATACATAATAGTTATGACGCTTAGACGATAAGAATAATGGCGTTTCTCTTATTGTAGATTAAGGAGTCGTGACATTTGCATAGCTTGAGCTTGGGCAGTATATATACAAGATAAGTGAGGCTATCCCTTTCCTTCTTTTGCACGACTCTGATTATACATAATTCAATGAACGAGCTTCCAAAGATACTCTACTCTTAGAAGCTGGCAGTACTTACATTATTTCCCTTATTATGGAACAATTGATGTTGAGGTTGCTTCTCTTATTATTATATTATCAATTTTGTTGGTACTTCCTGATTCGTATAAGATTCTTGATAAAGAGTTAGTCCTACTAACGTGTACGGAGAATATTGACCTTACGTCACTCCGAAAGGTTCTAAATATGATTCCAATGAGTCCTACATGCATTATATATATATGTCCATTTTACTCTACCGAGTCGCGCCATAGTCGGCCAAGTATGACATCTATTGTGCAACCACTGATCAGTTGGGTTTTACCGAGCTCCACGTGGCCGGGTACGTTTTACGGAGCCTATTACGGCCGGGTACAATATGATGATGATGTTGCCCATAGAGACATATGTTTTAAAAGTTTATGTATATATATATATATGTATGTATCACGCATTTCATGTCAGTATCCCTCAGAGGTAGCCAAATGTTAGAGGTTGTATATACTCTATCCCTGTTTACATTACTGTTCATACTTATGCTTTCCTGCTATACATAATCAGTACTTTATTCGTACTGACATCCTTTGTATTTGTGGACGCTGCATGTCATGATGCAGGTCCTGGTAGACAGGTAGACGCAGCTGGCCCACCACAGTAGGCTTTCCAGTTCAGTGGTTATTGGCAAGATCCTTTCTCCGGACTTGCTGTGGTCTTGGTATGCATTTTTATTATTAGATATTATGGGTATGTCGGGGCCCTGTTCTGGAAATGTTGTATCACTTATGCTCCTTTAGAGGCTCATAGACAGGTGTCGACTCATATATAGTTGGTATGCCTTGTTGGCTAATTTTTGTTGTATAGTCTTTCATGGCAACGTTGTAGCTCGTACCTTATATGTAGTTTCTTAGTAGTCTTGTCATCCCATGTGATGTGGTTCATGCCATTATCTTTCATTATTTATTGTTCCTGATCAATATCTACCATTTATATTGATCTCGTCGGCCCTTAAAGATAATAAAGAAGGTTAGAAAAACGTATGTTGGTGCTTGACAAGTATGGCCCGGGTGCTAGTCATGATCCTCCTGTTTGGGTCCTGACAAACTTGGTATCAGAGCAAGTCTGTCCTAGGGGTTGTCTATGAGCCATGTCTAGTAGAGTCTTGATTATGGATATGTAGCGCGCCACATTTATAATCAGGAGACTACATGACTTCTAGGGTTGTTACCTTCTTCGTGAATCTAGATCGTGCGTAGAGTTGAGTGTTTAGTGTTCATATCTAATATTAACCTTGTTTTCTTTCAGCGATGCCTTCGACTAGGAAGCAAGCGATTAGTAGACGGCTTGATATAGCCGCAGGAGAGGGTACCAGTCAGGTGCCTCAAGCCAGAGTAGGCCAAAGTGAGGCTCAAAGTGAGATGTCGTCTCATACCTGATCTACTCTGTCTCATCCAGAGGATATTAGGAGGCACCCAGCACCACCAGTTCCTTCATCTGGACCTCTAGACCAGGATATGCGGAGTGCGGTGCAGTTATTGACTAGCTTGGTAGCTTCTCAGGCTCAGAGGGAGAATACCGGTGCTGTTGATAAACTAGATAGTACGACATTTCATGATTTTATTAATCTAGACCCTCCAGTGTTTATCGGATCAGACCCCAAGGAGGACCCGCAGACTTTTATTGACCAGATTCATCGTACACTGCGAGTTATGCATGCTACAAATACAGAGGCAGTAGAGTTGTCTTCTTATCGATTACGGGATTTAGCGATTTTCTAGTATGATAGCTGGGAGAGATCCAGGGGTCTGAACGCCCCTCCAGCTGTGCGGAAGGAATTTTCTGAGGCCTTTCTTCGTCACTATTTTCCAGTTGAGATACAACGAGCTAGAGCTGATAAGTTCTTGAAACTTAGACAAGGTAATATGAGTGTGCGAGAGTATAGTATGCAGTTTTATTCTTTAGCAAGGTATGCTTCCCATATGGTGGCCGAAATGACTGATAGGGTGCATATGTTCGTGAACGGGTTGGGACCACATCTGATAATGAGTGCACGACAGCCTCTTTGGTGGAGGGCATGGATACTTCCCGTATTCAGGCTTATGCCCAGACCCTAGAGGATCGTAAGCTCCAGCAAAGGGCAGATAGGGAGCAGGATAGGGGCCAACATAAGTGGGCGAGATTTGTAGGGTATTCTCATGACTTCAGAGGTAGTTTTAGGCCCTTGTCTTCGAGGAGTTTAGTGCCACCTATAGCTAGTGCTCCTCCACAATTTCAGAGGCCTCGGTATGATCGATTTACCTATTCTGGTCCCGGTCAGAGTTCACGGGCATCAGGCTCACAATATCATAAGGATACTAGTTAGACAAGACCCCCAACACCCTGTTGTGATTAGTGCGGCAAGGCCCACTTTGGAATGTGCCGTCTAGGTTCTGATGCGTGCTATTCTTGCGGGCAGCCTGGCCATATGATGCGAGATTGTCCTAACAGAGAAGGTGGTGGTATGGTTCAGCAAACTGGATCTGTGTCTAGTTCTTCCTCATCAGTTCGACCTCCAGCACGGGGTTTTCAGCAGTCGATAGGTCGTGGTAGAGGTAGAGGTGCAGTGGCGAGTTCGAGTGGGCTCAAAATCGAACCTATGCTCTATTAGGTCGACAAGATCTTGAGTCGTCTCAGGATGCTGTTACAGGTATATTGTTTGTGTTTTCTTACAATGTATATGCGTTGATTGATCCGGGATCTACATTATCATATGTTACACCATTTGTGACTAATAAGTTTGGCGTTGAACCTGAATTGATAAGTAAACCACTTGCAGTATCTACTCCTATAGGAGATTCTGTGATTGCTAGAAGGTTATATAGAGGTTGCACAGTGATGATTTGTAGTCATCAAACCTCGGCGAATTTATTTGAATTAGAAATGGTTGATTTCAATGTGATAATGGGAATGGACTGGTTAGCCTCATGCTATGCAAATGTTGATTGTCGTACGAAGATAGTTAGGTTTCAATTTCCTGATGAACCCGTCATCGAGTTGAAAGGGAACGTTGCTACGCTAAAAGGTAGGTTTATTTCCTATCTTAAGGCAAGGAAGATGATCTCAAAAGGTTACATTTATCATCTTGTTCGTGTTAGGGATGCGTAGGCGAAGCCGCCTACTATACAATCCATCCCCGTGGTCAATGAATTTCCAAATGAACTCCCAGGTCTTCCTCCTGAAAGGGAGATTGAGTTTAGCATTGATGTGTTGCCTGACACTCAACCCATATCTATTCCTCCATACAGGATGGCCCCGACAGAGTTGAAGGCGCAGTTGAAGGACTTCCTGGATAAAGGCTTTATTAGGCCTAGCACTTCACATTGGGGTGTGCCAGTCCTGTTCGTATGGAAGAAAGACGGGTCGTTAAGGATGTGTATTGATTATCGACAGTTGAATAAGTTTACTATAAAGAACAAGTACCACTTCCAAGGATTGACGAACTGTTTGACCAACTCCAGGGTGCCAAGTATTTCTCCAAGACTGACTTACGTTCAGGGTATCATCAGGTGAGGGTTAAGGAGAAGGATATTTCAAAGACGGCCTTCCGGACAAGATATGGGCACTTTGAGTTCTTGGTGATGTCGTTCGGGCTAACAAATTCCCCAACAGCTTTTATGGATCTCACGAGTACTGTATTCAGGCCCTATCTTGATCTGTTCGTGATCGTATTCATTGATAACATTTTGGTGTATTCTCGTTCTGATTAGGGGTGGGCATCGGTCGGTTCGGTTCAGTTTTGAATATTATCGATTTTGCCTATCGGTTATCGGTTTACAACTATCATAACCCGATAACCAAACCGATAAGATATTGGTTATCGGTTATCGGTTAATCAGTTATCGATCATTATCGGTTCGGTTATCGGTTTACCCGATAAGATAAAACAACTAAAATAATTTCGCAATATATAAAACTGTGGAGTTCTCAATTATCTTGAGCCAGAATTCAAGAAATAGATCAGATTTCTGTTGTCTTTGACAACTTTATGATGCATAAATATAGGATTACAAAGATGGAATGCAATATGATTGTATTGATAATAAAACGTGGAATATGATTCGTATGTTTAACTATAAGTGAAAAATTCTGAAAAAAGTGGGATAAAATAGTAAGACGACATTACACAATCAAGTCTTTAAGTTATAGGTTATGTTACAATAATCTATATGAATATTTATCATAAATTATAAATTGATAATATCATAAACTGGCTAACCCATGTATCAAATAAACAGAAGTTTACTTCTTAGGATTCTTAATATTCCAAAAAGAGAAACACTTGTTAAAATTATAAGTGTTTTATAATTTTAGATTTTTCCGAAAAGAGAGAAACACCTGTCCAACCTGAGGGCGTGATGCGACTGACGAGTGACGCCTGCCTGAGTCTTGACGGGATGACTAGTGACTGGTGAGGGCGTGCGTCGTGAGACGAATAACTGGTGAAAGCGTGAGCCGTGGTGAGGCGAAGAACTACTGAGGTTGGGTCGTAGGGGTGCGACGGAAAATTGAGAAACTGAGAGAGAGAAACTGACTTACTGAGAATTGAGAAAGAATAGGGAAAAGGAATTATGAAACCCTAGTATAATATGTATATACTTAAGGGTAAATTAGTAAATTAGTTAATTCTTATTGGGTTATCGGTTTTTACCCAATAACAGAATTGCAAACTGAGCCCGAACCGATAACCCAATAAAATTATTTTTTTACCCGTTACCGAACCGTTAACCCAATAACCCAATATCGATAACCCAATAAATAATTAATGATTCGGGTTATCGGTTTACCCCATATATGCCCACCCCTAGTTCTGATGCAGAACATGCGGGCCACTTGCGGATAGTATTACAGACGCTTCAAGATCGTAAGTTATATGCTAAGCTCTCCAAATGTGAATTCTGGCTGAACTCAGTAGCATTCCTTGGCCATGTGATATCTGACGAGGTTATTAGTGTCGACACTCAAAAGATTGTTGCAGTAACGAATTGGCCGAGACCTACAACACCATCAGAAGTCCGCAGCTTTCTAGGGCTAGCAGGATATTATAGGCGATTTGTAGAAGGGTTTTCCTCTATATCAGCACCATTGACTAAGTTAACAAAAAAAGATACTAAGTTCCAGTGGTCTGACGCTTGTGAACGAAGTTTTCAGGAGTTAATGAATTGATTGACATCTGCGCCAGTGCTCACTCTCCCAGAAGGAACAAAAGGTTATGTGGTATATTGTGATGCCTTGGGTGTAGGTTTGGGGTGCGTATTGATGCAACATGGGAAGGTGATTGCTTATGAATCAAGATAATTGAAGAATCATGAAAAGAATTACACGACCCATGATTTGGAATTGGCTGCAGTAATATATGCTTTGAAGATATGGCGACACTACTTATACGGCGTCCATGTTGACATCTACACAGATCACAAGAGTTTGCAATACATCTTCAAGCAGAAGGAGTTGAATTTGAGGCAGCGTAGGTAGCTTTAATTACTGAAAGATTACAATGTCGAGATATTGTACCATCCCGGTAAAGCCAATGTTGTGGCAGACGCTCTCAGACGTAAGTCAATTTGAAGATTAGTACATATTGAGACAGGTAGACAGAGGTTGACTAAAGAGCTTCATCATCTAGCCAATATGATTAGATTGGTAGACTCTAATGACGAAAGGGTTACTGTATAGAATACATCAGAATCATCTTTGGTAGCCTAGGTAAAAGCACGGCAATATGAAGATCCTACCTTTGTACGATTGAGAGAGAGCATTCAACAGTGTAAAATTATGGTTGTTGAGATCGGAGCAGATGGGGCACTGAGATACTAGGGCCGGTTATGTGTACCTGATGTGGCAGGGTTGAGAGAGAATATTATGATTGAGATTCATCAATCCCGATATTCCATTCATCCCGGATCGAAAAAGATGTATCATGATGTTAAGGAGCAGTATTGGTGGGATAACATGAAGAAGTCTATTGCAGAATTTGTAGCCCAGTGTCCTAATTGTCAACAAGTAAAAATCAAACATCAGAAACCCAGTGGATTGCTTCAGAATATAGAGATTCCGACCTGGAAATGGGAGGTGATTAATATGGACTTCATTATTGGATAACCTCGCTCCTATCATAAGTTTGACTCCATATGGGTGATAGTTGATTGACTTACAAAATGTGCCCATTTTCTGCCAGTTAAGACAACTTACACAGCTGAAGATTATGCGAAGTTGTATATCAAGGAGATTTTAGGCTTCATGGTGTGCCGGTATCTATTATATCAGACCGAGGAGCGCAATTTACAGCTAACTTTTGGAGGTCTTTTCAAAAAGGTTTAGGCACACAAGTGAATCTCAACACTGCATTCCATCCACAAACTGACGGACAGGCTGAACGTACCATTCAGACACTTGAAATATGCTACTAGCATGTGCTCTGGATTTCAAGGGGAATTGGGATGACCATCTTCCACTCATATAATTTGCCTACAATAATAGCTACCATTCTAGTATTAAAATGGCCCCGTACGAGGCACTATATGGGAGGAGATGTAGATCACCACTTGGATGGTTCGAAGTCGGTGAAACAGAACTATATAGGCCAAATTTGATTCACCAAGCCATTGAGAAGGTGAAACTGATACAAGAGCGGCTGAGGACGGCACAAAGTAGGCAAAAGTCTTATTCTGATGTCCGACGTCGGGATCTGGAGTTTGAGGTTGGTGATTGGTGATTGGTTTTCCTAAGGATCTCGCTGATGAAGAGTGTTATGCGTTTAGGTATGAAGGGTAAGCTAAGTACGTGGTATATCAGTCCGTACAAAATTCTTCGATGTATTGGACAGGCTGCTTATGAGTTAAAATTGCCCACCGAATTGGAATTTGTCCACCCGGTATTCCATGTATCTATGTTGAGGAAATGTATTGGAGACCCTTCTCGGGTCGTCCCTATCAAAGATGTACAAGTTATAGAGGATCTATCTGTTACATCCCGTAAGTTTAACAACATTGATACCATTAGATATATTTTGATATGGTATTTATTTTGAGAGGAACATTTATTGTAGAAAAAAATGTTTGAAAAATATGATTTAATATAGTTATTAATATTATTACTTTCGTATATGTTTTAAATTATACACATAATATGAGAAAAGATTATGAGATTTTCTTTATTGTAAAGATATGAATTTTTTTTTCAAAAGAAAAGAAAGTTATCCTTTTTACCATTTTAAAAATTAAGTGTACGGAAATTTGTATCCTTTATATGAGATTAGGAAAATTAGAAATTGATAAAATATATGTATTTTTACATGGATGTTTTAATGAAATAATAGTGTATGTATTTATTTTATATGGTACCACATGACCACAATAGTAGAGTACGTAAAGTGTATTAAAAAGTGAGTAGTATTATATTACGATAATGTTGTTCTATAAGCCCAATCTCGTGTATGGCCAAATTGGCATTAATTGTATAATACTAGTTAGAGGAATATTTAATTTATACTACCTGTTACTGAACCAATTATTTTGTATCCTATTGAATGTTTATGTGGATGGATGACACCTGCATGAATCATACTGAGTTCAGATCGGGGAAAATTTAAAACTTGTATTGGTAAAAGATAAAGCTAGTAGTATCTTACCAGTATTATAGTTCCACTAATTAATCATGACTCTTAACTAGTCTAGTTAGAGAGTTGAATATCGTGTGGATGAATAGAATCTAACGTGGCAGATCCCCCTCAAAAAATGACGTGTGACTAATGTGTAACATCTATGCCATATGTAACAATTTTTCAATATGGTGGCAAGATATGTGGACCCCACTTTCCACTTATCCATATTTTTGGATGGATTTTACCAACAAAATTATATGCATATGTATAAGCATATGATCTGCTCCATGCAAAAACAAAAAAACATAGTAATTGGGCCACATTTCAAGATGTTTATCTTTCTTTTGTGAAGTTAAGTATATTAATATGATTTATTTTTCTACTGATGGAGAAAAACGAGAAAGAGGTTGGATGATTATGTGGACGTCTCTAAATACTTTTACTCTTAACCAAATTTGAAACATTTGAACATCACCGTGCTAGCTCCCCATTCCTTTGATAGCTTTTTACATGCTAGCCATCAATCAGTGTGATGACTTTATGCTTCAGAAGTTCCCAAAGCAGGACGTCGTCAGGCTTGATACAGAATCTATATTAGTTATTGGAATACTCTTGCTTGTTATTATGAAGTCTGAGTCCAGTTTCTTTTAAGTAAGTAGCGTTTGGAGGGATTGTCAAGAGAATCGACTTAGGTATGTTAAGGTCTTCCCTTCTTTCTTTTGGCATGGTCTAAATTATACTGAAGAAACGAGCAAACGCATAGTTTCCATAAATTACTCTATTCATATGAATACTAGGGTGTCTATATTCTTGATTCCCCATGTGAATTATTATTATATCTTCTGTTTATGGGTCCCAGAAAAATACGTATTTGATAATGTTCATCCGAAAGGCATATTGATTTTTATGGCATTTTGAGAAAATCTTATTAATGTATTTCTTATGCATTTATACATGTACATTGACCCTTGACTCAGACGGCATTATATACGCGTATATATGTATGTATATATATGTATATGGGATATGGGAAAGGTTATGGCGTTATATACGCACCACCACCTGATCAGCTGGTATACGTTGATGATTTGCCCACAATGGATGAGATGATATGACGGGATGCCCTCAGAAGCATGGTGTTATATACTTACAGACCTATGCATTACATGACATTTGTACGCATATGCATGACATTATAAATATTTCATGATTTACAGAGCTATCCAAACTTACAGGTTGATTATATGTGTCCTTAATTAATATTGACTTAGTATTACGTTTCAGTTCTGCCTTACATACTCAGTACATTATTCGTACTGACGTCCTTTTGTTGGGGACGCTGCATTCATGCCTGCAGGTATAGATAATCAGTTTGACGAGCCCTCATAGTAGACGAGATTGGCATTCAGCAAAGGATCGGTAAGTCTCCACCTCATTCGGAGTGTAACCAAGTCTATGAGTCATAATGTCAGAGTTTTACTACAGACTTATGGGTAGGCCGTACCCTGTCCCATTTGATGTCAGTAAATCTTAGAGGCTTTGTAGACAGATGTTCAGTTTGTACAGTATGTCAGAGGCCTTAACGTCCTATATGTATTCATGTTTTATGAACGATAGTTTATTGATACAATGTTGCCCACTTACAAGTTGTACATTACGAGTTCTGGCTATGTTGGCCCATGATAGTCACAAAGAAAATAAATGAGTTACAGAATCGTTCGCTCGGGAAAATGCGGCACCGGGTGCCAGCCACGCCTCCCCAGGTTCGGGGCGTGACAAAGTTGTATCAGAGCCGGTCGTGTCCTAGGAAATCTACAAACCCGTGCCTAGTAAAGTCTCACTTATGGGTGTGTTGCACCAAATTTATAATTGAGAGGTTATAGGGCATTTAGGAAATGTCTCCCTTGTTTTATTTCCAGATCGTGCCATAGTGCTGAGTCGTAAGAAGTCAACATGAAGCTTTCGCCAGATTCTGTATGCACCAGAGGTGCAGGTATTACAATATAGCTTTAAGGCGTAGATGTAATTTCTATCTATATGGAAGGGAGTTTATGAAAGAAACAGAAGATACGATGCAAGATTGAAAGGTAAGTAAGATAAAGGTGAAGAAGATACGAGATACTCAAGTACAAAACGTTGTGAATCGTTTAGAGCACAGATAGAGGTTTGGTTTTTGTTTAGTATATAGAGGAGACCCTAGAGCAAATTTTTGTAAATCTCTAAGAGTTGGCATTCGAGGACGAATGTTTTAAAGGGGAGAAGGATGTTACACCCCGTAAGTTTAACAACATTGATACCGTTAGATACATTTTGATATGGTATTTATTTTTAGTGGAACATTTATTGTAGAAAAAAAAGTTTGAAAAATATTATTTTATATAGTTATTAATATTATTACTTTCGTATATGTTTTAAATTATACACATAATACGAGAAAAGATTATGGGATTTTCTTTATTGTAAAGATATGAATTTTTTTTTTCACAAGAAAAGAAAGTTATCCTTTTTACCATTTTAAGAATTAAGTGTTTGAAAATTTGTATCCTTTATATAAGATTAGGAAAATTAGAAATTGATAAAATATATGTATTTTTACATGGATTTTTTGTTGAAATGATAGTGTATGTATTTATTTTATATGGTACCACATGACCACAATAGTAGAGTACGTAAAGTGTATTAAAAAGTGAGTAGTACTATATTACGATAATATTGTTCTATAAGCCCAATCTCGTGTATGGCCAACTTGACATTAATTGCATAATACTAGTTAGAGGAATATTTAATTTATGCTACCTGTTACTGAACCAATTATTTTGTATCCTATTGAATGTTTATGTGGATGGACGACACCTGCATGAATCATACTGAGTTCAGATCGGGGAAAATTTAAAACTTTTATTAGTAAAAGATAAAGCTAGTAGTATCTTACCAGTATTATAGTTCCACTAATTAATCGTGACTCTTAACTAGTCTAGCTAGGGAGTTGAATATCGTGTGGATGAAAAGAATCTAACGTGGCAGATCCCTCTCCAAAAATGACGAGTGACTAACATGTAACATCTATGCCATATGTAACAATTTTTCAATATGGTGTCAAGATAGGTGGACCCCACTTTCCATTTATCCCTATTTTTGGATGGATTTTACCAACACAATTATATGCATATGTATAGGCATATGATCTTCTCAATGCAAAAACAAAAAAAAAAAAATTAATTAGGCCACATTTCAAGATGCTTATCTTGCTTTTGTGAAGTTAAGTATATTAATATGATTCATTTTTCTGCTGATGGAGAAAAACAAGAAAGAGGTTGGATGATTATGTGGGTGTCTCTAAATACTTTACTCTTAACCAAATTTGAAACATTTGAACATCACCGTGCTAGCTCCCAATTCCTTTGATAGCTTCTTACATGCTAGCCATCAATTAGTGTGATGACTTTATGATTCAGAAGTTCACAAAGCAGGACGTCGTCAGGCTTGATACAGAATCTATATTAGTTTTTGGAATACTCTTGGTTGTTATTATGAAGTCTGAGTCCATTTTCTTTTAAGTAAGTAGCATTTGGAGGGATTGTCAAGAGAATCGACTCAGGTATGTTAAGGCCATCCCTTCTTTCTTTTAGCATGGTCCAAATTATACTGAAGAAACTAGCAAACGAACAGTTTCCATAAATTACTCTATTCATAGGAATACTAGGGGTGTCTATATTCTTGATTCCCCGTGTAAATTATTATTATATCTTCTGTTTATGGGTCCCATAAAAATACGTATTTGATAATGTTCATCCGAAAGACATATTGATTTTTATGGCATTCTGAGAAAATCTTAATAACGTATTTCTTATGCATTTCATGCATTTATACATGTACATTGACCCTTGACTCAGACGGAGTTATATACGCGTATACATGTATGTATATATATGTGTATGGGATATGGGAAAGGTTATGGCGTTATATACGCACCACCACCTGATCAGCTGGTATACGTTGATGATTTTCCCTCAGTGGCCGAGATGATATTGATGGGATTCCCCCAGAGTCTTAATGGTGTTATATACGTACAGACCTATGCATTACATGACATTTGTACACATGTGCATGACATTATTAATATTTCATGATTTACAGAGCTATCCAAACTTACAGGTTGATTATATGTGTCCTTAATTAATGTTGACTTATTATTATGTTTCAGTTCTGCCGTACATACTCAGTACATTGTTTGTACTGACGTCCTTTTATTGGGGATGTTGCATTCATTCCTGCATGTATAGATAATCAGTTTGACGAGCCTCATAGTAGACGATATTGGCATTCAGCGAAGGATCGGTAAGACTCCACCTCATTCGGAGTGCAACCAAGTCTATGAGTCATCGTGTCAGAGATTTACTATAGACTAATGGGTAGGCCGGTACCATGTCCCATTTGATGTCAGTAAATCTTAGAGGCTTTGTAGACATATGTTCAGTTTGTACAGTATGTCAGAGGCCTTAACATCCCATATGTATTCATGTTTTATGAACAATAGTTTATTGATACAGTGTTGCCCACTTACAAGTTGTACATTACGAGTTCTGGCCATGTTGGCCCATGATAGTCACAAAGAAAATAAATGAGTTACAGAGTGGTTCGCTCGGGCCAATGCGGCACCGGGTGCTAGCCACGACTCCTCAGGTTCGGGGCGTGACACTATCATATGAAGAAGTGCCAGTGGCTATATTAGATCGACAAGTCCGCAAGCTGAGAACAAAGGATGTAGCTTCCATAAAAGTATTGTGGAGGAACAAGAACATGGAAGAAATTAAATGGGAAGTAGAAGAGGAGATGAAGTCTAAATACCTTTACTTGTTCCAGATTCAAGATAACGAGGACGCCGGGGGGACGCAGGACGCATTAGAAGGTGAAATGGCTCTATGAGGTACCTATTAGCTTGAGAATACTCTTCCTTAATACAAAATGGTGATATACAAATAATGTACATATCCATAACGCTTGGTATAGACTTGTGAGACTATACGTTGGGTTTAAATGCTTGCAAGTTTGGCTAGTATCCATTTTATAGGGGAAACTCGGCCGGAAATTTCCGTTGGAATCTACTATGAGTTAGGCTCCCCATAAACCCTTACATTCGAGGACGAATGTTACCAAGGGGGGGAGGGTGTTACAACCCATATTCATATACGTTGGTTCATGCCATAAGTTAGTCGATGTAAATCTGAGAAGAGATTATCTTTGAGACGATAAGAAGTTAATCCTATTGGTCTTAAATGATACAAGAGTGTATAAGGGTGATTAACAAGTATTAGAAGTTAAATGAATCAAGGATGTTGTAACCCGTATTTTTGGGTAAACCTAGAGGTTCTTAATATTCTCAAGAGGTTGTGTTGTAAGGTATTTGAATCATATAATATTTGTATCATAAGTCTTGAAGTCAAACGAGTTATGAAATAAAAAACGACAAAAAGTGTCCCAACTTATGTTCATAATTTTATTTAAACTTTAGGTCAAATGTTACTAAACTTTTATCTCAATTTACCTGGAACTATGAAGTGATCTACCCACCAAATTGAGGATCTATGATTCTAGTTTTCAACTCATTAAATCGTTTATCAATACGACATCGGAGTAGAGAGATATAGTTATTATTGCGAGACTGCACAGGGTGCTAGGTGACAAGTAGGTGTGTCACCTATTTGGTCAAATGAGAGCCCAAAAATAGGCAATTCCGGGTCGGCCAAAGAGCCCATTTAAAGTATTATCTCCTGAAATATAACCCTCATTGTATATCACATATAACCTGACCTAAACCCCTGCAAGCTTCCTCCCAAAAATTATCCACAATCCCTAGTTGATTTTCTCTGTCTTTCAAGTTCTAATTGGGGGTAAAACCTAGAGTTTGAAGAACCAACATAAGGACTGAGTTATCCAACAAGTAAGGTAAGTTTACTGCTCTCTTTCATACATTTTTTCTGCTGTAAATTCATGGAAATTCGTTCTATACTTGTAAGAACTCACGGGACGGTGATCGGAAGCCGTGAGTTCGAGTTATTCAATTGTAGCGGACTGTTTTGTGGACTGTTTTGTGTTGCTGTTGCTGTTGCGCTGCGTGTTTTACTACTGTTTTGTAGAGTTTTGGAGGGAAAAGGGTGTGGATAAACACCATATATATGTAGGGTGGTGTTTTGGTCGTTCGTTGTAACATTTCCAGGTCGTTTGACACTACGATGGTGGTTGTCTTATGTATGAAGTGATTAGGTTGTGTGGACTGTTTTGGGAGGCTCAATATGATTATTATTGACGTTTTTTGGGCTGTTTGGTGATTGTTTTGACTTGTGTGAAGTCATATATATAAGGGAGGTGCTTTCTATTTCATCGTAAAATATGTTATGGTCGATACATAATAGTTACGACGCTTAAACGATAACGATAGTGTCGTTTCTCTTATTATAGATTAAGGAGTCGTTACATATGCATAGCTTGAGGTTGGGCAGTATATATACAAGGTAAGTGAGGCTATCCCTTTCCTTCTTTTTCACGACTCCGATTATACATAATACAATGAACGAGCTTCCAAAGATACTCTACTCTTAGAAGCTAGCAGTACTTACATTGTTTCCCTTCTTATGGAACAATTGATGTTGGGGTTGCTTCTCTTATTCTTATGTTATCAATGTTGTTGGTACTTCCTGATTATTATAAGATTCTTGATAAAGAGTTAGTCCTAATAACATGTACGGAGAAAGCCGACCTTACGTCACTCCGAAAGGTTCAGAATATAATTCCAATGAGTCCTACATGCATTATATATATATATATATATATATGTATGTATATATATGTATGTATGTATGTATATATATGTATGTATGTATGTATCACGCATTTCATGTCAGTATCCCTCAGAGGTACCCAAATGTTAGAGGTTGTATATACTCTATTGTTATTTACATTACTGTTCTTACTTATGCTTTCCTGCTTTACCTACTCAGTACTTATTCGTACTGGCGTCCTTTTTATTTGTGGATGCTGAATGTCGTGTTGGAGGTCCTGGTAGACAGGTAGACGCAGCTCCACCACCACAGTAGGCTTCCCAGTTCAGCGGTTATTGGCAAGATCCTTTCTCCGGACTTGCCGTGGTCTTGGTATGCATTTTTGTTATTAGATATTATGGGTATGTGGGGCCATGTTCCGTCAATGTTTTATCACTTATGCTCCTTTAGAGGCTCATAGACAGGTGTCGACTCATATATAGTTGGTATGCCTTGTTGGCTAATTTTTGTTGTATAGTCTTTCATGGCAGCGTTGTAGCTCGTACCTTATATTTTCATTGTTTATTGTTCATGATAAATATCTACCATTTATATTGATCTCGTCGGCCGCTAAAGATAATAAAGAAGGTTAGACAAAATGTATGTTGGTGCTCGGCAAGTATGACCCGAGTGCTAGTCATGATCCTCCAGTTTGGGTCGTGACATATCTGTAATGTTTTTTTTTTCCACAAAACACTTAACTTATCCTTGATCTCCTTTAGGTTAGTATGCCCCAGTTCTTTGTTCCTATTAACTTCACAAGAAAAAGTAGAACCATCAGAATAAGGGGTTGAGGAATGATAATAAATATAAGCACAACCGTTAAAATTAACCATCTTGACCACCACAGAAATTACATGTATTCCATACATAAAATTGAGTTGGTGCACATAACTCACTTTTGGGAATATTTTGAAAAATTTTCCACAGGAGAGTTTCCTCCAAAATAAGCATAAGGAAGATCAAAGGTGGAACTACCATAATTTCAAGATGTTATGTTTCTGTCACTACCCAAAACCACTAACGGTCATGATAGCACCTATCCCACTTGCTAGGCAAGTCAAACATAAAATAATAACGGAATATAATAACAAAATAGAGAATAAACGAGTCTAAAAGTCAAATAGCCATAGATAAATACCGTGTCAATACATAAATCCCAAAACCCGCTAACACTAAATCATGAGCTATAACATAGAATACAAGTATAACAATATAATACACCGTCTGAATCAATAACCAGTAATGAAACGATAGAAGGAAACGTCTAGGAATCCGGTCAGGATGCAGCTCTACCTCGGGTCTCCACAACAACAACTACAACTTCAAAAGCTCGGCTGGGTCCGACTACTGGATTTGCACAATTAAGTGCAGAATGTAGTATAAATAACCGACCACATGTACTCAGTACGTATCATAACTAACCTCGGTGAGGTAATGACAATTCATATATATATATATATATATATATATATATATATATATATATATATATATATATATATATATATATATATATATATATATATATATATATATATATGAATTGTACACAACAACAATATCAAAATCTAGGCATATAGTACAGGTAAAGCCAATGGTGCATATAGAGAAGATATGCACAAGCATAGTGCACATCGAATGGATCAACATATAGAGAAGATATGGATGTATAACAAGTCAGGATACACAATTCAACATATAAAGACGATATGTTGTGTTGCAATCCACCAAGTAACATTGCACATTGATAAGATACGCAGAAACCTAAATAGTGATCAATTTTCATAATTTGCATGTATGCAATTTGTCGCCCCCCCCCCCTTTTCCCCAAGAGCTCCTTTCGGGGCCGGTTGAAAGGGTTTATGATATTGTATGAGAAGACTCATTCCTTTTGGGAAAGAGGTTTGCATATTTTGAAGACTCGCCACCAAACGATTTTAACGGTGCGTTAGGGAACCTAAGGGGTTCAATTACAACTACGTTACTAATAGAGATTGGGTAAGGGCTTGAAATTATCCTAAGGGGAAGGTGTTAGGCACCCCTCAGGATCCACAAGTGTGGTTCCCGGCCAAATATGTTTTGTGAATTTGTACGGCTTAGCAAACAAACAAATAAAGGCTCAAATAAGAGGGGATCTAAATCCTAACCATGCAGATGTTTGAAGGTACTAAATAAGATTAGATTTTGAAAGAATTACGATCTAATCATATAGAAGGTATCCTAGGTTTATAATAATATGGATCACATCAATGCAATACCCGGTAATCACTCCTCGAAGAGGGGGCTACACGTGGTATTAGCGCACCGGTCATCATATCCATATTCTACCATTTGGTATCGAACTCTAATGTATGTTGTTACCCGTCCCTTCCTATCAGTTCCGGAGGAAATTGGGACTCCTATCCTAAAGGAGGTTCTAGGCAGACCCTCAGGTTTTAAAGGTGAAAATGCTAAGGCGACATATAATGAACAAGTAGAACTGCAGATAAAGGGGTAGCACATAAACAGGAAAGGAATCAAAGACCTCCACAAAAGGTGCACATAAACAACATGTCTCATACACAATTAAAGTCCATATTCAGGTTCAGATCCTAAGCATGATATCTAAGTGATAACACAAAGACAGATTTATTGCATAACTCAGAGAGGAAAGTCTTAATCAGGCTTGTCTACTGGTTTTAAGCATGCTGATAGTTGAACATTAATCACAAAGGAATGTTCTGGTTTTATTTTGTAAGTTGATTACCTAAGTCTTGCCTAGGTGTAAGATAACATGCAATCCTAGGTGTTGAAGATGTGCAAGGACTAATTACCAGTTTTTTAGAACAGGGGACTGTTTTTGATAACTCTATTTAGAGTAAGTGCAGTTAAATGAATACGATCCTATAGCATGATGTCTAATGTAGCATGATGCATAGTAACCTAAACAGGATTTCTAAATGCACATAAAATCACAACATTATGCACCGTTTCAGGAATAGCAAGAGTACATCTTATTAATGTTACTTACCTAGAAACATGATCTCTAAGTGCGCAGGCGTGGTGAGAAATGATTGCAGTTTATTTATCTTAGGACAGGACTTCTAATAAAGTTTCAGAACATGTTTACATGGACAGAATCAGATAATAGCAGCTTATTTTATTGTTATTATTTATCCTATAGGCAGGATTTCTAGCGTAGATGAGATGTTGAATACACATAAATCCTAAGTAGCATGATATCTAATGCATGAACATATGAACCTACACAGGATCTCTATCACACAGATAGGGAATAAAAACCTAAGCATGGTTTCTACCCTTGTAATACCTAGGCATGCATAGTTACCCCTCCCTTTTCACTATTCAGCCCCTGAATTATTTACAAATTATTACAGGCCAAGGATCATGGTTTACACAACCAGAAGTGAGAAAATAAGAAGTTATTCTATAGGGAGCCTTCAATTAGGCCCAAATCATCTAAACCTCATTGCCATATGGTATTCATAGCCTTTTCACAGTCCGAGTGTGTCAAAGTTCCCTAAGGACCTCAAGGGCTCCCGGGAAGTGCTCACACCCAGACTTAGTAACCAGGAGTTAAACATCTGCAGTATGGAAATACCAGCCTCAGTGTGTCAGAGTGCAGAGGGAACTCAAGGTCCCAAAGTAGTGCTCACACTGAGGGGGCAGAACTTAAAGGTCTAGGAATCAAGTGAAGTGCAAGAGATAGTTTTGAAAAGGTTGAGTTGGAAAACATTTTTTTTAACAGCTTGTTTGAAATAAGTTTTGGAAAACAATAGAAGGTTTTACTTTAAGAGAGAAACTGTCTGAAAGAGAAAGGGAATAGGGCAATCAGAACAACAATTCAGAACAAAACAGCACACATAGAACAAGTACAAAGAACAGGACCATTGGAATAATCTCAAGCAGGAAAGTGAGGGGGTTGGGGACAAATAGGACACACATAAGAGTAGGTACATAACATACAGATTTTCACATAAGTCATAATCAGTGAAGTCCTAATAGACTTACCCATAACTTAACAACCACAGAAGTAGTTTTTCCACAAAGAGGTTCATGCCAGGAATCAACAGAATCATATTGAGGGGCACTAAGGGGTAACATGATGAGTTTAAGGGAGAGGGTACAATTTAATAATCATACTAGTAAAGTAATAAGTAGACATGCTAATTACAAGGTAACAACAAAACCATAAGTAAAAGCATAATATAAATAAGATGAATTGAAATACCAAGAGAAGTATGTTGTTTTTGAGACTTTAAAATAAATTGAGGACATACCAGTTAAGAGAGAATAAGCACAGAATGAAGATCAAGAGAGTACAATACTTAGTCTTGGCTTGCAGTCGACTGAGAGTAGCAAATAACCAAAAAGAAGAGCAAGAGAGAGTATGTGTGTGTGTGAGAGAGGGTTTAGAAAAATGTCTCTGTTCGTTTTTTATAATGAAAGAGCAGAGGTACTTATAGATTTGAAAACAGGCAGAAGAGTATGGTAACAAATAACAATTCACCCCAATTATAAAATTAAATTACAATTAGAATTTAATTAATACAAGCACTCCCTTTAATTAAGGAGTAAATGTTCAAACGGATAAAAACAATGATAAACAAGGAAAAAAATCAATTGAGGGAATGATTTTACCACATAAGGAGTAGTAAAAATATATAGCACGCAATCAAGACTGAATACAGAATATACCAATTAAGGAAAGTGTATAAGAATTATTTGACAGCAGGTTTATTCATAAAAATAAGGCAATAGATGATTCAGATTCTAAAAATTAGTGAGGGAATCTTCAAATCACAGGAAATCAGTGTTACTCAATGGAAAATACCACCATTTTAAGGAAATATTCGAAAATCAGGCAATCAGTATTACTCAAAGGAAAATACTCGAAAATCAGTAAAGAGTATGGTGTAAAAATTACTAAAGCACTAATCATACTTATTCAGAGATTCAAAAATGGTAAAACTATACTGGAATAACACATATTAAGCAAAAATCAGAAACCCTAATCACGAAACTAGGGATACATATCAGAAAATAGCAGATAATTAAAGGAATCAATAGATAATCATAGTCTAGGCAGAGGCGACAAAGAATCAGAAACCCTAATCAGTAATTATAGAGAAAGAAATCACAAAACACATAGAGTATACATGCAAGCAAGGTAGTCATGCTAGAATAGGTAAACAACATTGCAAAATAAACTCAGATTCACATATTGAACCCAGAAATTTAGGGTTTTTTTTTATCAAAATGAATCAAACAAAAAGAGAACGGCTCAAATAATGCTTAAACACGATAAAATCACAAAACTAATACTAAGAAACTAGAGGAAAAACTGTTTTAAAAAGGATCTTGAAACCCTAGTTTTGAGAAGTGAAGAGTCATTTTAGAAAATAAGAAGATCTTTGAGGAAAATATGGAAAAACCTCAGAATACGTATAGACCTGTGACAGATCTAAAAGGATCGGGAGTTTTAAAGTTAGGGTTCCAAAGAGAACCCAGAAAGGAGAAGAGAATAACTCGAAATTGTCGGGTTTAACCGGAAAGTGTAAAGATCTTACTCGGACGGCCATGGGAGGCCGGAAAAATGGAATGAGATCGTAGAGGTGAGTGGACTACCTCTGGTTCACTTGAAGGCCTCAAAACAGTGACACACGTTCAAGGGGGGAGCCATAAGGCTGGTATGTGGTTGAATCACCATAGATTCCGGCAAGGCGATGGCCGGAGAAGGGCCAGGTCCATTGGAGGAGTTGAAGGGAGTTGAGAGAGTTGAGAGAGACGGCTCAGAAATGAGAGGGAGAGAATGAGATACGGGGGGGAGGGGGGTAGTCTTAGCTTAATTATGGTAATAGGAGATCTGGACCGTTGATTGAAATTAATCAGCGGTTCAGATTAAACATGTACTTGGGCCGGGTAGGATAGTGTATTGGGCTTGGGGGTTTGGGCTACTTTAATGGGGTTAGGGACCAGGATTAATTAGGCTGGAATTTAAATAAAGAATGGATATTTGTTAAATACCCATTAAAATTAGATAAATAATTAATAACAATAGCTAATAATCATATAAAATTAAATTAATACTAAATAGGTGAAAGTAAGGTAATTAATTACTATAGAAAATATAAAATAAATAATTATTGATTTAAATGGCATAAAATGCATAACTAGGCTATAATTTTAAATTATTGTAATTATTCAAATAATGCCAAATTGGCTAAATTGTAAAATGATTAAATACTAATAAGATTAAAAATGATATATTGAGCTGGAAAATATTTTGAAATTATTTATAATACAATTTATGAAGAATTATTGAATATAAAAATACTGAATAAATTGGAAAAGAATTTAATAAAAATATGAAAAATTACGGAAAAATATCAGTTATTATAAAGAGTGATTTTGAAGGTATATATGCAAATTTTAAAATAGTTTGAGGAAAAATTAAGTATCAACAACTGTCCATCTTTACCCGGGAATGATGAAAGAGTTGTTGGATAAAGATATGATGGCCAATTTTGACCGATTGGAAATATCTTGAAAGGTTCAGGCCGCACCCTAGTTTCTGAGCCGCCTACACATCCCTGTATTTACAGGAATCAGGCCGTATGTAGTTTAGGAGCCATCAACGAAGCGTACCGACGGAGCTTTTACAAGAACAGACACAACATATAGGACTGATTGAATAAACGGATTACGGGGTAATTAGGAGAACTGGAGCGGGATCGCTCCTTCTGGGACAACTGCTGCTTGTCGGGTTACCTGCAAATGAGTAATACAAGCATATTGTGCGTAATTTAAACATGATGCAAATTCCCGTTGGACTATGAATGTTGTCTTCAGACGATTAAGGATGACGTCGTTAGACCATGATGTCCTGGGCCATGAATTGCTTGATGCAGGATTCGGGGGACATGAAATGATGTTCTTCTGCCATGAAGATGATGCCTCTGAACCATGATGCCTTTGCATAATGATATGCAAACTGATAAAAGAGATCCTCAGGCCATGACATGGTGTTCTCAGGCCATGACATGGTGTTCTCAGGCCATGAAGATGGTGCCTCCGAACAATGACGCCTTTGGATAAGTTGGCGATATTTCAGCCCATGAAGATGCAATAGTATGATGTTGACAAGAAAGAGGTTAGTCTTGCAAATTAAAGGGGCAGAGCTTAGCCCAAAAGGAAAGCGCAGTAAATAATGCTAGAGGCATTGGTTGCTTTTGAGAAGTAAATGGGAGGCAGCGTTTAGCCTCGAAAGGCAGAAAGGTAGCCTTATGCAAGATGCAAATGCAGATGGAGGTAGCGTTTAACCTCGGAAGGCAGAAAGGTAGCCTTATGCAAGATGCGAATGCAGATGGAGGTAGCGTTTAACCTCGGAAGGCAGAAATGTAGCCTTATGCAAGATGCGAATGCAGATGGAGGTAGAGTTTAACCTCGGAAGTCAGAAAGGTAGCCTTATGCAAGATGCAAATGCAAATGGGGGTAGTGTTTAACCTCGTAAGGCAGAAAGGTATCCTTATGCAAGATGCGAATGCAAATGGGAGGTAGCGTTTAACCTCGGAAGGCAGAAAGATAGCCTTATGCAAGATGCGAATGCAGATGGAGGTAGCGTTTAACCTCGGAAGGCAGAAAGGTAGCCTTATGTAAGATGCAAATGCAGATGGAGGTAGCGTTTAACCTCGAAAGGCAGAATGGTAGCCTTATGCAAGATGCAAATGCAGATAGAGGTAGCATTTAACCTTGGAAGGCAGAAAGGTAGCCTTATGCAAGATGCGAATGCAAATGGGAGGTAGCGTTTAACCTCGAAAGGCAGAATGGTAGCCTTATGCAAGATTAAGGAAGGACAACAGAAATTCTTAGATGGTGTTAAATTGCGGTAGAGCATTGTGATAATGAAGCATCGTCTGTCTGATAATAAATGTTGGCATGTGCGACGAGTTTGAGGAATGATGTCTGTTGATGCGTGGCTAGAATTCATGATTTTAAGCATTATATACCTTGAATTTTATGTGTTTTAATGATNTACGCGAAAGGGGACACCCGGGCGATAGCCGGGCGTTGGAGCCAAACAGCCTGACCCAGCCTGGCGATACCCAGGCTTTAGAGCCCTAATTCCAGGGGGTCCTGGCGTTACCCAGGCCTTAGAGCCCTAACGCCAGGGGGGGGCCTGGCGTTACCCAGGACTTAGAGCCAAAACGCCAGGTCCCCCAGACGGCCAGAAATCGTGTTTTGACGGGTTTTAAGTG
>ML332397.1:0-40000 GCA_005239505.1 Nicotiana paniculata | reverse complement strand
CATCCCCTTGTATAGGTATAGGGTGGAGAACTTGCGCTTCTTCAAATATCCCATAGATCTAAATAAAGTAGGGACTTCAAATCTTGACTAACAAGCGAGAATGTTTACTTTGACATGGATAAAACAAACTGTTTGAAGTCTAGACGTAGCATGGTACTCTTTCTACCTCTTTTACAAGATCAATTTGATTGGCTCCGGTTCCTCTCTCCCTCTTTTCCCAAGAATTCATCCACTTCCCTTTACCCCTAGAGCCTTCTCTAATAGGGAAAAACCTTCCATTTCTGTCAAATAATTACAATAATATAGATAATTAATTTAAAATTGTATTATCTATTTTCAAAAAGAATATTACTACTAGAGAATAAATATTTTTCTATATTCATAATTTTTTACAATATTATGGTGCATTTTATGTACTTTTTGAAGTTTTTATTTAAATAGAATCGGTAAAGGGATGTTGGACTTCACAGTAAAAATTAGGTAAGTGAAAGCAGGTAAACTGAGCTAAAATCCATCATTATAGATTCGAGATTTTATATACTAAGTAGCAGTCAGCTAGGCTCCATTATTAGATTTGTCAACTGAGGAATATTACCCAAAAAATAGAGTCCGGAACCAAAATATAGTCTTTTTTGACTCAAACGACCGAAATGCGTGGAAAAAAAATTTAGTGACCAAAATACATATAGCGCCCTTTTAAATGGCGCTATATCTTAACGTCCATTTAAGGTAAAGGGCGCTATATGTATAAAGCCTTTTATACACATGGCGCAGGAAAAACAGATAATAGAATTTAATGTACCAAAAGAGGACTAGACTGTTGTGTGGTGCAATGGTTAAAGGCTAGCTAATAAGTTGGTTTTGTCCTTGAGGTCCAAGGTTCTATTCCCTCTAGCAATATTTTTTTGTTTTCTATTTCTTTTTCATTTTTCATTTCTTTTCATTATCTGGTTTAAGTATTTAGATATAAATACTTTAATATTTATAATTACTTTTCAGTGTAATTAAAATAATTTAATGTTTATTAAAAAATTATGATTTTTGAATTTATTTAAAGTAAAAAAAAACATAAGCCTTTTATTATTTCGTTAAAAAATCTACCGACATTTTTAATAGTTGTTATTTTGTGTTATACGTAAAGCAAAATTATTTTTTGTATAGTTTAATCTATTGCTTGAATTTATTTATTTTTGATATCTTTCTTTTTAATTGTATTATCCATTTAAAATTTTTAAATAAGAACATGGTTGTCTTATAATCCATTAGGATTATTATTAGCTAAGTAATGGATTATAATTCTTATATTCTTATTAGGAAAACTAATTAAATGGTTGCTCATAGATTAAATTTTTTTCTATTAAGAATTATCCTAAACTAAACTAAATATAACCATTTAATTTAGGAAAAACTATTTAATTAATTTTTCTATACTAAATTTGCATAAACTAAACTGTATTATAACCATTTAGTTTATGAACAATCCTTTAATTAGTTGTCTTGATAAGAATATGAAAATCATAATCCATTACATAGATAATAATAATTCTTCGATTCGAATTTTAAAGATTAAATGGTTATAATAATTTATATTTAATAATAATATAATTATAAGATTTATAATTAGAATTTCGATTAATAAAAATCATATAGTGTAAATATAACTAACTAAAATTTTAATAACTAAATTTTAAAAGAAAGATATCAAAAAACAAAAAACTCAAGCAGTAGATAAAACTATATATAATACAAAAAAATAATTTATTTTACGTATAATACAAAATAATAACTATTAAAAATGTTGGTAGATTTTTTAACGAAATAATAAAAAGCTTCTCTTTTTTTTTTTTTACTTTAAATGAATTCAAAAATCATAAATTTTTAATAAATATTAAATTATTTAATTACATTGAAAAAGTAATTATAAATATTAAAGTATTTAAATATAATTACTTAAATCAAATAATGAGAAGATATGAAAAATAAAAAAGAAATAGGAAAACAAAATAATGTTGCTAGAGGGAATTGATCTTGGACCTCACGGACAAAATTATTACCTAGACTTTAACATTGCACCACGGAACAATCTACTCCTTTTCAGTATATTCAATTCTATTTATCTGCTTTTTATGGGCCATATATATATATTTTGATCACCAAATTTTTTATCCATGCATTTCGGTCCTCAAAAAAACCACATTTTGGTTACGGACTGGAGACCGAACAGAGCCAAACAGAGCTAGCAAACTCCAAACAGAGCTAGCAAGAGCAGGAGTTGCTTGAGCCTAGACACAAAACTCCAACCACCATGGCAACAGATTTCAAGTCTATCCCAATAATAGGTCGAGAATTTCAAGCCAATTCCAAGCCCTATTTACAAGTTCTTACTTCTATTTTGCTTTTGTTTATCTTCACTTTTTGGATATGGCTGTGCAATCCTTGTTTAAAACTGTTCAATTGGTTATGTGAAAATTAATTTTATTTTTTACCTATGAGACAGATATAAGTCCTCTTTTAGAGAAGTGGGATCATCCAAATTTGGCTCATGACGAAGGTGTAGCTCAAGTTGTTAGACAATTGGATCAGGCTTGTAGAGAAGCTGGATTCTTTTATGTGGTAATTATTCTTCTCCTTCTAATTTTTCTTTCTATTGATGTTATTGATAGTTTAATTGCAGCCTAATTTTTTTGTTTGTTTTTTGTATCTATTGAATTTACAATACTGGGGAAAACAGTGTGCTGTCACTGTGAAAGAAGCTAAGCTTCTCCTGAGTTTTAAGTCATGTTTGGATCTTTCGTAATGTTAATTGTTACTTTCTGTATTAGAGAAACTAAATTGTTGTGTCTTCCCTTGTTGCAGAAGGGCCATGGTATCCCTATTCCCCTTATGAAAGAGATTAGAGGCATTACACGTGAATATTTTCATCAACCCTATGAGGAGAAACTCAAAATCAAACTTTCTGCAGCAACTGGATACAGGTTTATTCCTGTGATTACTCAGTATCTTAAATTCAAGATATTATCTTGACTAATGATTGCTTATGTATCTTGAATGCAGAGGATATCAAAGAATCGGAGAGAATATAACCAAAGGCATAGCTGATATACATGAAGCTATTGATGTAGGTTATATTAATTACTTACGGTCTATATATTACAGAAAATAAGTGTACCACTTGTTGTATTATTCTTGGGTTTCTTCACAGTTTCACCTGTAAGCCCGCGCTTATAGCTATATTCTTTTCTTATTCTGGCCCAAATGCATATTATTTCTACTGATTCTATTTCTGTGGCTTATCTTTACTCTACCATTTAATGTTTTGGATTGGATGCGTAGAATTTTTCACACATTATGCATTAGATAGCTGTTTGCCATTATTTGCTCACAATTTGGAGGTTTCGAAGTGTGTGCTCAGTTTCTGATTGTTTTGTAAAACTGGAACTGATTGAATTACTGTGCTATAGGATAATCTAGATATATAAATATGCAGTCTTTGGATCCAGGAATGGCAATATCAAACTTGTATGGAGCAAATGATATGCCAGTTGTTAAAACAAAAAGAGAAGACTTATTTTCCTGCTGTTAGCCTCATCTTGATCATATCTTCTATGTAGAGTGTGTGTGTGTGTTAGATGAAGAGAGAGCTTTTAAACAATGTACAGATTGTAACGTTATTCCTATTTACCCTCTACCTATTGGGATTGGGGCTCGTTGCCTTTTAGGTGAGGTTTATTTCAATTATTTGGGTTCCTGGCTCACCTGCGAACTTTATCATTAATTCATTTACAAATTGATTAAGCTCTTCTCAAAAATGAGAAAAAAATGCTTTTTCTGGTAAAAGCCATTCTTCAACTATGGACAACATTTCTGCTGTTTGCAATGGTATAGTTGTGAACTCCTCTCAATATCAGTTTCTATGTGCACATATGTCTTGATACAGCTTTTATAGGAATACGTTGTTTAATAATTATTAGTAATTGTACTGTATCTGTTACTAAATCGTCCTTGATGCACTTTTATCTCTATCTTGTTTGTTGGTTGCAGTGCTATAGAGAAGTGAAACATGGGATGTATGGAGATCTTGGAAAAGTTATGCAAGGATCCAACATATGGTAGGTTAGCGAGTTACTTATAATGCATGGTCTTTGCACTAACCCCCTCCTTTCTTTCCCTTACATCTTAAAACCTTTGCCATTTCTTCTCCATGGTATATGCTACTGACTGCTAAATGACGACTTTGGATTTGTTCTTTCTTCATTTTATTTGGTCTACATACAATGTTTTCATATGCAGGCCAAGTAACTCTCCAAATTTCAAGCAGTTAATGGAGGAGTATGTTGACCGTTGCACAGGTGCCTTGCTCTATTACATACTACTTTGACATTTTTGCAGTGGCTATACTGATAAAGGTTTTCTGCACGGAACTGAAAAGAAGTTGGTGAACTTTTGTATTATACTGCTGACAGATCTATCACGAAAGATAATGAGGGGAATTGCTCTGGCATTGGGTGGATCAGCGGATGAAATGGAGGGTGAAATAGGTGGTGATCCATTTTGGGTCTTGCGAATAATTGGCTACCCTGCTGCGTCCGTTTCAAATGGACATGATAAGGCTGACAATTATGTTGGATGGTAAGTCGCTGGTATCGGTCATCACATTTTTTCTTGTTTATCATATTCTTTTTTCTTTCCCTGTTCTCTTATTGGTGTATCTCTTTTCCAATGAGTGATGTTTTTTGGCTTTCGCTGTTGTCCATCTCTATTCTCCGAACCGAAATAAATCTCAGTGGCGCCCATACAGATTATGGTAAAGCTTCTGATCTTTATAAGGATAGCATACTATCCCATTGATTAGCAACCATGATATAAGTGTTTTCTTATCTTATAGGGCTATTAACATTAGTCAACCAAGATGACGACATAGTTGCCCTTCAGGTACAATTATGTTTCCTCGTTCCAATTTTCTTTCATTCTTTGAAAGCTACTGAGGAAGATTGGCTTCCGAGTCCTTAGGAATGCCTACTCCCTAGATTTAATTTGTAAAGCCTCGTCTTACATCTTTGTTTTATGATTTGAAGTCATCCTGATTTACAAACTACTAATCATATTGGGTTGTTTTAAGGTGAGAAACAAATCGGGCGAGTGGATATCAGCACCACCTATCCCAGGCACATTTGTGTGTAATATAGGAGATATGTTGAAGGTATGCAATTTCTTTGTAACTTTTTTGTCATTCTTACCCCTCTGCTTAAGCTGTTCTTGTATGGTGGCTATTGGTAGATCTTATCAAACGGAATTTATGAATCAACATTGCACCGGGTGATCAATGACTCTCCCAAATATCGTGTTTGCGTGGCCTACTTTTATGAGGTTAAAAGCTCTTTTTTCTTTTTTGACAGTTAAAAGTAAAAGAAATATGGTATGGCTTAGTGTTAGTTTCTGATGATATGTGTTTTATCTTCCGTATAGCCAAACTTTGATGCTGCAATAGAGCCTCTAGATGTGTGTTCACAGAAGACTGGTGGCACCAAGAATTTTGAAGGAGCTGTTTACGGAAAGCATTTGGTCAGCAAAGTCACCACGAATTTTGTGATGTAGACGTGAGCTAAGTCTGAATTTGTCCCCTCTCTTGTTGGTTTCTTCAACTTGTTTAGTAAAGAGATAAGAAAGGGCGGAGTAGCTTTAGACCATTTGGTCTTAAGAAAATCATTGAATGTTTATAAATTATTAATTAGAACCCAATAACTTAGGAAATTTAGAATCATGAACACATAAACTTCAAATCGTGGCTCCGCCTCTAAATGTATATGACGGACACTGTGTCGGTTATTGGCCTCAACTTCCTCTCCCCCCCCACCCCCTCCCCACCCCTCACCCGAGGAAAAAAAAAAGGAAGGTTGCATTATCTCAAAAGAGTATTAATTTGACCAGTCCGGCATTTACCTAAATGCATCAAGTTTCTGGGCAAAATACTAATGGAGCATTTTGAACTTTACGATTGTCTTGCCATCAATAGCTAATTCACCTCCTCCCGTAAAGAAAATTATAAAGACGTAACCAGTTCGAGTGTGGCTAGAATCTATAAGTCTAAAGAGTAATATCGGATGCATCTAGGACTTCACAGCTGTGTGGTGGAAAAGAAATGAGAATGATGCTAACTAGGTAGTGCAATCAAAAGTCCTAAGACATGTTAGAAAAAACCGGAAAGAACAAAATAGACAACAGTGGTTTCCTGCTGTAACGACTAGCGAGCATTATTCTAGACTCCATAACACCGTGCGGCACTGTTTGGCAAGTTAAAACTTGAAATAGGGGGCACTATTCCCCCTTCAAGTTTTTATAGGAACTCAGTACTTTACCCTTTAAAAGGCATTTGAGAATCGAACATTTCAAGCAGGCAGTAGCACAATACAGTAAGAATTTTAATAAGGCACCAATGTAATGAAGTTAAGGGCCAAAAATTTATGTTCTCATCATGCCATCATAACTCCATTGCTGAGCCTCTCAAAATAATCAGACTGAGAAGAATATGAGATGAACGGACGCACGTGCGGTACCAAAAAAGGAGAAGGGGTTTTTGTATTAGCAGCCATTCACAGAAGTGCCGGTAAAGGTTGTTTTTATTGCTGCCTAGACACATGCTTTAACGATAATTGTTTAGCGCCTATTATAATGGCTGTTAAATTCATTCCCAAAATGACTTAGTTTTCACTTTAAGTATCTAACTTTATTACTGATATATTTAATTTAATACCATTCTTGTTTGGATGGGTGTTACTATTGTATTATATCGTATTGTTACTTTAAATACGATGTTTGTTTTGGTTGTTACTTAAATTTTATTGTATTGTATCATTAAATCCGTCGTTACGTAACGACAAAATGTGTCACTTTATGTAACGAACGATTTGGTGTGGTTGCGTCGTTATCTTGTCTTTTTTTATCATTTCACCCTTCATTATTATTAAATACTTTTATTTTATCATTTACCCTACCTTTATGTATAATAAATTTACCCCGTATCATAATTTTTCTTTATGATATTGCAAGTTTATTCTTCATATTGTTGGTGTGTGATATCATGAAACAATAGCAAATGATACAGTCTATCCAACCATTGTATTCATCAAACGATACAGTACAATATAATACAATACGATACATTATGAAACGATATGTAACTACCATCCAAACAAACTATAAAAGTTAGAGGCTTTAACGATGTATACAGGTGAAATCGGGGTTAGCGCACATCCGATTTTCCGACGGGTCAAATGAAGCAAGAGTATGACTACATGGGATCGAAATCGAAGCTGGGAACTTCTTGTATCGAGGCCGGAACGGAGTGCACGCCATCGGACCTAATAAAACAACGCACCCTGGACCCTGGACGAGTTTTGAGACTTTGGGAAGCGCATGAACAGTTGTGGGCGACAAATAGATGGTCGTGATATCCAGAACCAACCGGATATCACGGTGCGGATCTCGCTCGATGGCGGTTACAGACCAGTAATTAACGAGAGAGGAAGATTTTTACCCTTTTTAGACTTATACTAAGGGTGAAACTCTCCTGCTTATAAAGGGGAAGTTTTTCTTTGATAACACACAAACTAAGGCAATACAAGTTCATTTTTCTACTTTCTAGCTATTGCAAAGTTCGTATTTTATTGTTATTCTTCATACACAATTGATTTCAATAAAGGGTCTGGTCGAGGGCAAAATTACTATTCAGCTTAAAACCGAGCCCGGCCTTAACGTCACAATTGGTTTGATTATTCATTTTGACTTTAACTCGTTTATCTAATATTCTTGATTATTTGTGTTGAATCAACCCACATATCCTTAGAATTGTCACGACCCAAACTAATGGGCCGCAACGGGCACCCGATACCTTACTCAATCGAGTATCAACGTAACGTATCTTTCATATCATTCTATAATAGGTAAATGAACTGAGGCAAAGCATTGGGGAATACAACTTATACATATGACATACTGGCCTATAAGACTAAAATAACCACTCGTACATTGAACATAGGCCGACAAGGCTATACAGTTTTTCGCGTACACGACATATGTCTACAAGCCTCTAAGAGTAGATAAATGTCATAAAGGTCTGTCCCGCCATACTAGTCAATACATGTCCTAAACATACTGATCAAATAAGCAACTCCGGAGCAAATAGATCCCACCAACACCTTCAACCGAGCTGATAGCCTACTTAGAGGAGTCTCATCCTGTCTATCGGGATTTGCGGGCATGAAACGTAGCGTCCCCAGGCAAAAGGGACGTCAGTACGAATAATGTACCGAGTATGTAAGGCACATAAATATGTACATAAAAGACATGGAAGAAATATAGAGTAAATGACTCAACCCGTAAGTCTGAATAACTCTGTAAATCATGAAATACTTATAGTGTCATGCATATGCGTATGAATGCCATGTCGTGCATAGGTACATGTGTTCATAACATCATCAGGCCTCTGAGGCCATCCCATCATATCATCTCGGTCACTGTGGGTAAATCATCAACATATACCAGCTGATGAGGTGGTTGTGCGTATATAACGCCATAACCTTTTCCCATATCCCCTCCCACACGCACACACACACACACACAAATATATAACATCGTCTGTTCATGGGTCAATGTACATGTATAAATGAATGCAATACATGAGAATTACGGCAATAAAATCTCTCGAACGTCAAAAGACCATTATATCTCTGATTAATATCATGAAACAAACTTTATCAACTTACATATTTTCTGAGACCCATGAACATGCGATAGAATAATAAGACATATGGAAATTCAAGAACATAGGCACCTCTAACACCACTATGATTAGAGTCATTTATGAAAGTTGTGCATTTTCTCATTTCGTTTGTGTCGTATAGATCATGCCAAATGGAAAGAAAGGATAGCCTTAACATACCTGAGTCGATTCTCTCGATAATCCCTCTAACACACGTTGTTTGCGACAAAACATGTAACGGAGGATCGAAGTAGGGGGAAATCCCTATGATATTCTTGAGAAAGATTATACCATGCTCCCTTAAAATCGCAAATTTCACGTTTTATCGCATTATGAAGTTTCAAATGAATTACTTTGGAGGTTTCATCCGTATGAAAATGTCTTAGTAATCAAGATACGAAAGTTTCTTATCTTTGAAGTTTCAATCACCTTAGCAAATATGCATATCCTTCTTAAATGATATAATTATCTTTGATGTTTGTCTGCCCCACTTGATAAAGATGACTTAGCAACATAATCCTCTAAGAGTGCCACCTTATTATATGAATCTAAGAGTCATGATTATCTAGGTCGGTATGCCACGTTAAATGTTTATTAGGCTTATCCAATTCTTAATTTATTAATCACTAATTCTTTAATTAATTGTTAATCTCCCATTAAAATAAATAATTATTTGATTATCCACATAATTAAGAATTATCACAAATTACTTAAAATACTACTCACTTTTAACACGCTTTATACACTATACTATCATGGTCATGTGGTACCTTGTATGGTACTAGTCCATAAATACCGGATATTTTAGTTGGGGCCGTATTTTATCCCAAAATATTAAACTTCGACGAAATTTATTTTCTTCGATTTGCTTACCCTCTCACCTTTACGAATTTACTCATCACTTGTTTGAAATAGCATAATGCTTATAATCTCCAAAATAATCTCATTCTCGAACTTACGTCGATTAACTTACGACGAAACTTTAACATACGAAAATGCGGGATGTAACATCTCATTTTTCGAGCTTCCATAAATTTACTTATGGTGTACCTTCACGTACGAAAATATGGGGGGTAACATCATTTCCCCCTTTGGAACATTCGTCCTCGAATGTTGACTGATGCACTTATCATTTTCATAACTTATGTCTTCCGAATACTTTAGTACTCTCCTTGCCGTCTAGGCAACTGTTCTGTGAATAATCCCAAAGGCCAGGGTAGCATTCAATTTCTTCTAGATGCTATTAGTCTTACTCCTTTGAGTTCATTCCCTATACTGAACTTTCTATAGATGAGAGAAACCATTGGCCCTCTTGTTTTCATGGGCTTAATCCCGAGGACTTATCCATTCTTGTCACTTTCTCACTCGCCCTTTCTCATCCTTACTCCTGACATAAAACATTGTCGCTTTACTATACTTTGGCTTGCAATCTACACATATCTTTTTATACTACTTGCTACCTTCTTTCAACTTTCTTGCACTATAGATTTCCTTGTGTTATTTTGGAATATCAAGCGATACATCACATTGTCTCTAGTTCTTCTTTACTCTCTTAACCAGACCTCTCAGTACCTAGCAACCATGGGATGGAAGGTATGCCACTGACGACACCGCTATTATTCCTGGATACTGAATCCCAACGCTTCTAGCCTTCTATCTGAAGTATGGACTAAACAAAACCTTCCGCATAGGTATGATTTACATCCACAACTTGAAGCTCTATTGTAATACTTGCACCTTTGGTGCATACACAATCCTCCGGTGGGAGCTTTATACTGACTCCTTATGAAGCTGGTACTCTTCTAAGTAGCTTTCTCGTAGAGCCGTTATATAATATTGTTGTTGTACTATCTCTCTGTACCTCTGATATTAAGAGTGATTCTGCAATGTTCTCAATCACGAATTCTATAATTTTTTGGGTCCAATAATCAAACTCCTGATTTACTTAGTTGATGTAACTCTTTAGTTTTCTCTTTCCTCTGATCAACCTTTATGTAGGCTTAAAATATCTTCCGATCCGTGGCTCCTGGTATTAGTAATTACTTTAATCTTTTCTTCTAACAATTCAATCATTTGTCTATGTAACTCTTTAGTTTCCTCTTCCCTCTGATCAACCTTTATGTAGGCTTAAACTATCTTCCGATCTGTGGCTCCTAGTATTAGTTATTACTTTAGCCTTTCATGGGCACAACGGAATATCCACAATACAATCTTGTAACAATTCAATCCTTTGTCTATGGCCTGGACTCAATTCTTTCTTTTAACTTATACCGGAGTCTTCTACGGCTGTATGATTGTCAACATATATACTGCATGGATAATATTCCGAAATCTTAAGTGTGTTCATAACGTAACTAACTCAGGATCATTGATCGAATAATTCTTTTCGTTCCTTCTCAAATTTCTTTAAACATAAGTTATTACCTTTCTTGGTCTTTCTGCCCCCTTTTCGCGTGCATACTTAGCTTATCTTAGTTCCCACGCATGTAGGAGTTTTCGGGAAACTCATATGATCACGAATATTACTTTTGATTTTACTTCCCATTCATTAGCCACGGTAGGTGTCACTTTCTTATGGAGTGCATACAATATTGTTGTGAGACTGTTGTTACACGTCCATTTTCTCTTTAGGTCATTGTGCTTAGGTTGGAGTCTTTTTCCTTATTTCCGTAGCTAGTCTTTCGTTGTAGTACTTAGGGAGACCTTCTGTCTCTTGTAAATTTGCAAGCTTGTTATATCGTTTACCTGATAGAATCTTTTTGATATTCTTCCTCGCCTATAATTATCCTTAGTTACTTACCTCCAGGTTCACGTGCTCGTAGGGTCATTTCTGAACTGAAATATTGTCAGTCTTCCTAGTGGCACCCTCTTTTATTTCCATAACACTCATACGGTACCTTTTAACTACCCAACTCGTATCTGAATATTTCTCAAGGATCACGATATCATATCTGCGAGACTAAATTCTCTATGTTGGGGTTCACTAAGTTTATCTTGCACGATCTGTTGATTTGTCTGTATCCTCTTGTCTAGCCATAATGAGACTCTTCCTGATTCAACTACCAACTACTCGTTGGCCCATTCTTATATCAATATTCCGCATAATCTTTCTTGGGTTATTTCCTTTGTTTTAACTTATGTCTTGCACTGGATCCTTATTTATCAATAACATCTCGGGCAGGAACCGTTACTTTCTTTCTGTGACGTCGTGTTTGCATTATGTTCTGGAATCGTAGCATATCTTAGCATAATTGTAGGATTTGAATAAGTTCAATCTCATCCCTTTCTCATTTTTTAATCGCATTCTTTCTTTACCATTCCATAGTTATAGAATCACTTAATTCTGACTTCATGCCACATCACTCCATATTCTCACCTTTAGGGGAATACTAAGATTTAGAGCTACGAAGATCTACCTATAGATGTGTTACCTCCTTATCTTTGTCATCTTTTCACATCATTGATGATCCTTACTCGCCTTACGGTAATCCTTCTGTACCAAAGACAACAAAATTCCTTACTCGCGAGGGTGACACTTAGTGTAACTGGCACATACCGTCCCTTAAGTTGATTTTTGCTCACATTGCTTGCTTTAGGGAAACATTTTCCTGAATGATCATTCTCTGAATTTCTCATGAATCTTCTTCTATTGTCCATTCTATTATCGCCAGAACAAAATCTGAAATTCTCATGATGCCGACTATTATCAAATCACTCAGTCCCTAATTCATGTTTAGTTTATCTTGTTCGCCAGTCCTTACTAATTTCTATTACTCTGTGGTCTAACGTTTCCTCTTGGTAGAGTCACAAACTTATTTTTCGAAATGAGGATATGACTTTATGGCCTATACTCTTTTGTTGTCTTAAGGCCACTCAACTCTCATATCTTCCTTCACTTGATTTTAGATTCTGTAATACTCTACCGTTGTCATCCATATATCTCATCTTACTCATAATGCTTCATTATCTATTTTCTTATTTCCCTGCTAATATTTCCGTCTATCACTTTATTCTGAAAACTTTAACAAGATATTATTTTTCTTTTAGCTCCCCTTGCTCCATCCCCTGGCTCTTAGGGTTGCCTAAGAATCTCGCTCTATTAGGCAGGAGCCATATTAAGGTAATATTTATCCCTTCCAGGATTCCAGTGCCTGTCTTTGTAAATTTTTTTCCCCTTCTAGTATTCATATCTAGATGTACTATTCTAGAGTGCTCCATCTGGGTATCTCATAAGGAGATTTTGTTAGCACATTTACGATGTCCTTCGGAAATGTCAACTAATACAAATAATTCATTCACCATTTTGGGTTACTCCAACCCCCATCCGGATCTTGATACCCCGTCCTTCTCTTAAACTACACCTATCAGTCCCCATAGGGCATAACTGAAATGGGTGTGATCAATTGTATATATCTCTATTACTGTTGAAAATAACTCAGAATGCTTACATTTCTCTACTTGAATTGTAAATACTATAAACCTTCATTAATTGGGTACCTCGTACCCTTCTTTTGCTTGCTGAAACTTGTGTCTACCTTCCGATTTTGTTATTACTTTCTACTATAACAGTGGATAAGTATTCTTGCCTTAAAGATCCTTATTAAGAACCTTACACCTTTTAGTACACGCATGATCTGCTGAAGATCTCACATTTACTCATCATAAGCATGATGCAAAATCGAGTTCCTCTGACTCAACACTTCCACAGCTATATCTCTTAACAATCGTCTTTCTGCATGTAGGTATCATTGTATTATGAATAAGATAGAGTTTAGGAGATTGAGTTCTTACAACTGAGCTCTACCACACGATCTAGAGTAAGAAGAAAGTGGCAGTCCTAAATGACCTGTAGCCTCCTGCTTATAAGTGTGGTGCACAACAAACCTATAAATAAGACTCTACTAGACACGGCTTGTAGACTCCCTAGGACAGAACCGCTTTGATACCACTTTTGTCACGATACAAATCGATGGAGCGCGACGGGCACCCGATACCTTACTCAATCGAGTAGCAACGTAACGTATCTTTCGTATCATTCTATCATAAGTAAATGAACCGAGGTAAAGCATGAGGGAATACAAACTTATACATATGACATACTGGTCTATAAGACCAAAATGATCACTTGTACACTGAACATAGGCCGACAAGGCCATACAATCTTTCACGTACATGACATATGTCTACATGCCTATAAGAGTACATAAATGTCATAAGGGTCGGGAAAAGGCTCCTCCATACTAATTAATACATGTCCTAAACATACTGACCAAATAAGCAACTCCGGAGCAAATGGAGCGGACCAACACCAACACCTTCCGCTGAGCTGATAGCCTACTTGGAGGACTATCATCCTGTCTTCAGGACCTGCGGGCATGAAACGCATCATCCCCTGGGAAAAGGGACGTCAATACGAATAATGTACTGAGTATGTAAGGCACATAAATATGTACACAAAAGACATGGAAGAAATATAGAGTAAATGACTCAACCTGTAAGTCTGAATAACTCTGTAAATCATGAAATACTTATAGTGTCATGCATATGCGTATGAATGCCACGTCGTGCATAGGTAGATGTGTTCATAACATCATCAAGCCTCTGAGGGCATCCCATCATATCATCTCGGTCACTGTAGGCAAATAATAAATGTATACTGGCTGATCAGGTTGTTTTGCGTATATAACACCGTAATCTTTTCCCATATCCCATATACACATATATATATACGCGTATATAACGCCATCTGATCATGGGTCAATGCATATGTATAAATTAGTGCAATGCATGAGAAGTACGATAATAAAATCTCTTCGAACGTCATAAGACCATTATATCTCTGATTAATATCATGAAACAAACTTTATCAACTTATGTATTATCTGAGACCCATGAACAGATGATAGAATAATAAGATATATAGGAATTCAAGAACATAGGCATATCTAACACTTCTATGAATAGAGTAATTTATGAAAGTTGTGCATTTGCTCATTTTGTTTGTGTCGGATAGATCATGCCAAAAGGAAAGAAGGGATAGCCTTAACATACCTTAGTAGATTCTTTCGACAATCCCTCTAACACACGTTGATTGTGACAAAACATGTAATGGCGGATCGAAGTAGGAAAAACCGTATGATATTTGAGAAAGATTATACTGTGCTCACTTAGAATCGCAAATCTCACGCTTTATCGCATTATGAAGTTTCAAAAAAATTACTTTGGAGATTCATCCGTATGAAAATGTCTTAGTAATCAAGATACGAAAGACTCTTATCTTTGAAGTTTCAATCACCTTAGAAAATATGCATATCCTTCTTAAATGATATAGTTATCTTTGATGTTTGTGGACCCCACTTGATAAAGATGACTTAGCAACATAATCCTCTAAGAGTTTCATCTTATTATATGAATCTAAGAGTCATGTTTATCTAGGTCCTTGGCTGCCATGTTAAATTTTTATTAGGCTTATCCAAATATTAATTTATTAATCACTTATTCCTTAATTAATTGTTAATCTCTCACTAAAATTAATAATTATCCGATTATCCACATAATTAAGAATTATCTCAAATTACTTAAAAAATTACACACTTTTAACACACTTTATACACCGTACTATCATGGTCATGTGGTACCTTGTATGATACTAGTCCATAAATATCGGGTATTTTAGCTGGGGCCGTATTTTGTCTCAAAATGTCAAACTTCGACGAAATTTATTTTCTTCGATTTGCTTACCCTCTCACATTCACGAATTTACTCATCACTTGTTTGAAATAGCATAATGCTTATAATCTCCAAAATAATCTCATTCCCGAACTTACGTCGATTAATTACGATGAAACTTTAACATACGAAAATGCGGGAAGTTAGATCTCATTTTTCGAGCTTCCATCAATTTACTTATGGTGTACTTCACGTACGAAAATATGGGGTGTGACAAGAACCATGTACAAAAATTTAATTGTTATCCATTTTAAGGGTAAACAGTTTAGCGCCCACCGTGACGCCAAGGATAATATTAGTGTTTTGATACAAATCTCCATAACACCTCCTATTTTACGCTTGTTCTTTAAAGTCTTAATTTCAAGTCAGTTTTGAAAATATCAATTCTCTCTGCCCACTTGAATGTTGACGCTGAGTCTGGCCATCATGGCGAAAACAAAAATCTGGTGCCTAGCAACGAGGTGCCTCCTGTTGATCCCAATGGAGTCCCAGTTGCCGACGCAGTCGATGCTAACTCACAGGTGGACATCGACGTCAACCTGCCAACTGATCCCAAAAATAGCGTCCACAGAGGACCCCGACCAACGGCTCGAGAAGCGCCTGAAGGCGAAGGTGATGTGGTTAGCCTGTGGTTAATCTTTGAAATATTGCAGGCTCAACAGGTGGTGATAGCATAACTGCAAAATCAAAGCCACGCCCCCAACAGAGTTGATCCTGAACCGTCCTGGGAGAACATCCGAAGAAATGAGCAGATCACCGAGAGACTGGGTGAAGATGAGTCCGGGGTCAGTCCCGAAGTGATGAGAATGCTTTAAGCATTAACAAAGCGAGTGGAATCAGGTGAAAATAAAATTGACGACAACGACAAGAAGGTGAAAATATATAATTCCAGGGTTGACCAAATCCCGGGAGCACCCCCGATATTGAAGGGGCTAGATTCCAAGAAGTTTATACAAAAGCCTTTTCCTCCGAGCGCGACACCAAAGCCGATCCCTAAGAGGTTTCTTATGCCCGGCATTCCAAAATATTACGGAATCATGGACCTGAATGAGAACTATACATGCGCAATCAAAGGGAACGCCTTGGAAGATGATGATACGATTCGGTGTTACTAAAGAAGTTCGGGAAAACTTTGTCCAAAGGAGAAATGATATGGTATCAAAACTTACCCTCAAATTCCATCGACTCTATTGCTATGCTTGTATATGCTTTCGTGAAGTCCCATGTCGGTGCCATCAAGGTCGATACTAGAAAGTTGGAACTTTTCAAGGTCAAACAAAGAGACAACGAGATGCTCATTGAATTTGTATCAAGGTTCCAGATGGAATGCATGGACCCGCCTCCGGTCGCAGATGATTTGTCCGTTCACGCATTTACCTAAGGACTTAACCCCCGAAGCTCCTTGGCTTCACAATAGCTAAAACAAAACTTGCTAGAGTACCTGGCGGTAACTTGGGTCGACGTCCACGACAGGTACCAATCGAAGAATAGAGTCGAGGACGCTCAACTTGGAGCCCCTTCTGGATTTGTTTACCTCATCAGGTCAAAGGTCTAAGTGAGCCATCGATCATGAGTCAAGACCGGTACGAGATCGATACCAACCATACAACGTGGACCGAAGGGGAAATGGGTCCGGGCGTCAGCCCACAAGGAACAAAAAGAGAGGCGATCGAGGGTCTAATAGCCGAGGTTTGATGAGCAAAATTGGTTTCGACAGGCCGCTCGGGGGGGAGAAAATCCCCAAGGTTTTAAGAATATAACTTCAACATTGATGCGACCAACATCGTATCAGACATCAGACGCATCAAGGAAACCAAACTGCCTCAACCGTTGCAATCCGACCGAACCCAAAGAGAACCTAAATTGATGTGTAAGTATCATGGATCTCACGGCCAAAGGATCGAGGATTGTCGACAATTGAGAGAAGACGTTTCCCGGTTGTTCAATAATGGGCACCTCTGGAAATTTCTAAGTGATCGAGCCAAAAATCAATTCAAGAACAGGGACGCCAACAAACATGCCGAACAAGATGAGCCTCAACAAGTCATCAACATGATCATTGAAGGGGTATATATCTCTTAAGGACCGATGATAAAGCGCACTAAAGTGTCTATCACAAGGGAAATACACTCTCGAGATTATGTACCGGAGGAAACCATTTCGTTCAGCGACGAAGATGTCGAGGGCATCGTATAACCACACAATGATGAGATGGTAATATCCGTACTTATCATTAAATCTCAAGTTAAACGTGTATTTATTTATCCAGGTAGTTCGGCCAACATCATCAGATCGAGGGTCGTAGAGTTGTTGGGTTACAAGACCAAATAGTGACGGCGGTCCAGGTGTTGAACAGATTTAAAATGGCATGCGAAACCACTAAAGGGGAAATAACCTGCCACGATCCAAGAGAAAACATTCTACATGATCGAAGGGGACATGAGGTATAACGCTTATTCGAAAGGCCATGGGTTCATAATATGAGGGCGGTACCCTCAACCTTACACCAGGAACTGAAGTTCCCTACACTGGGAGGAAACACGATGATCTACGGAGAATAGCCGTCCACAAAGGAAATATTCTCAATCGACAAGTTAATCCCGGTGCCTATGGTTTCGACATCGAGGAACACGGAGCCGACCAAGAAGGAAGAAATTAAATAGCAATCACCATTGCAGATTCTGATCGAACCGGAAGAGCGAGGAGTAGACAAGGAGGAGGATTACGGAGTTCCGATATCATTCATAGTTCATGATGATATCGATGCCAAGAAAATCGATGGTCGAGGAGTTGGAGCAAGTCATATTGACGAACACCTACCAGATCAAAATTTATACCTGGACACGGGGTTGATTCCGAGCTCTGGAAAAAACTCATTGAATTTCTTAAAGCTAACATAGATTGTTTCGCTTGGTCCCATCTTGACATGACAGGGATCCCCCCGGAAGTAACCACTCATAAGTAGAGTTTGGAGTAGCCACTCCTCGGGGATCCATCCGGTTAAACAGAAGAGAAGACCACAGTCTGAGGTCAAACATGCATTCATCAAGGACGATGTATCTAAACTCCTTAAAATAGGGTCCATTCGGGAAGTTAAATACCCGGATTGAATAGCTAACTTAGTGGTAGTGCCTAAAAAAGGGAATAAGATAAGAATGTGTGTATATTACAAAGATCTAAACAAGTGGATTCTTTTCCTTTGCCTAACATCGATTGGATGATTGACGCAATGTTCGGGCATGAGATACTCAGCATTCTCGATTCCTATTCCGGGGACAAGCAAATTTGGATGGACCCGGATGATCAAGAAAAGACTTCTTTTATCACTAAATTTGGCACCTACTGCTATAATGTAATGCCATTTGGATTAAAGAACGCCAGTGCCACCTATTAACACATAGTAAGCAGGATGTTTCATGTCTGAAAATTCAGGCTAATCTGAAAACTTCTGCCCTTTTTTCTACATTGTTGCATTATTTTTCAAATAAATAAAATGTCACGTGTGATTTGCTCTATTTGTTGAGTTTGCTAAAGTTTTGTAATTTTGATTGCCAGTATTACAGAATAATTTTTCCGTTCTATTCTGGGAGGAAGTAATCCATAACCTTGAGCAACAGCGAGGGGATTAAATTTCTTAAAGACACACAAGCAACTTGTGGGCTCAGAATTATTTTAAAAATTGTTATTGAACTAACGTTTCCTTTTCTTCTGATTTTCTGGTTTCGAACACAGATTACCAACAACAAATTTTGGGTTTTGTTTCACTATTAATCATTTTGAGTTGTTTTAAGGTGAGAAAGAAATTGGCAAGTGGATATTATCACTACTAATTCCTGGTACATTTGTGTGCAATATAGGAGATATGTTGAAGGTAATATTTTGCTTTGTAACTTTTGCATCATTTTTACCCCTCTGGTTAAAGTTGTTCTTATCTGCCAGCTATTGATAAGTCTTATCAAACGGAAGTTATGAATCAACCTAGAACTGGGTCATCAATAACTCTCCTTATTGTCGTGTTTGTGTGGCCTACTTTTATGAGGTTTAAGTCTTTCTTTCTTTTTCTATTGTGACAGTTAAAGTAAAAGTATGATGGTATGTGTTGAGGTTAGTTTATGACAATCAATTGTATGTGTTTTATTATCTGTATAGCTCAACTTTGATGCTGCAATAGAGTCGCCGAATGTGTGTTTACAAAAGATCGATGACACCAAAATTTTAGAAGGAGCTGTTTATGTAAAGCATTTGGTCAGCAAATTCATCACCAATTTTCTGATGTAGAATTTTAGATAAGACTGTACTCTGTATTTCATTCCTCTTTTGTTGGCTTCAACTGGGTTTAAAGAGTGTTTACCTTTAAAAATGGATAACAATTGAATTTATACGCGATTTTAAGGATATGTGGACTAATTCAATACAAGTGATTAATGACGTAAGATAAGAAAATAAAAGATAAAGTAAATAGCCAAACCAATGATGATAGTGAGTTCAGGCTCGGTTAAAGGCTTAACAAGAAACCTGCCTTCGGTTCCGAGCCAACACTTATGAAGAACTTATCAACAAAAGCAAGAATTTTGAATAGCAAAAGAAAAAATGTATATTGCCTTGGTATGCGTGTTACAGTGTGCCTAGTGAATAATCAATTTCCCATTTATAAGTAGGGGAGTTTTGCCCTAAGTATAATTCTAAGAAAAGTAAAAATCTTCCTTTTCGCTAATCACTTATACATCGCTAATATGGGTCGAGATTTACGATGTCATATCCGATTGGACACGAGTATCACGGCCCTCTGTTAATCATGCGCGGAAGTTTGGTAAGGCTCTCCGATGTAGTGGAACTCGAACCGGACCTGGGGGCATGGTCTCGATGGTTCCGATGGTAGGTGTTTTGCCCGGGCCTTGACGCAGGGGTCATGTCTTTGCCTCATTTGCTTCACCGGTAAATTGGGTACTCGTTAGCCTCGGTTTTACCCGTACATAGATATTCCCCTCATTTCTCGGAGAGTAGGTTTGTCGAAACGATAGGAAATGATAGATGCTCTCCGGTTCCTTCCTTCGCGTTGTTCTGACTTCGGACACGTGTCAACTATCGGTTGGTTGGCTCCGAATGCAAAGTGTCGCTAACTTCCTTATAAAAGCCTTTATCCCTTGTTCTTTTTCTACTTTTTATCCAAGCTTTTACCTTCAAACTTTTCGACTATCATCAACTTCTTTCACATCTTCATACCTTCATCTTTTGATCTTCAAATCTTCATAATTGTTCAATTTTTCCCCAGATCTTCTTAAACTCTTCATATTCCGTTTGTCAAGATTTCAAGCTTGTTCTTCCAAACCTCCATACTTATTTTTAAAATCTTCAAATATTACAAGCCAACAATGGCTAAAATTTCCAAATCAGTTCCCCAAAAGGTTTCCTCTTCATCTTCCCAATAGGTCGTTGGTATTGAGGCGGCCGATCTCGAAACAGTTATCCTCGAGACAGATGCTCCCGATGTGGATGCCACCGAGTCCCAAGACGCCGAACCGGCTCCCGAGCCCCTTTGAAATCATTTATTCCTGGGGGTTGTTCTATTGCGAATGACTTCAAGGTCGAAAAACCCTCGTCCAAGCAGGACTAGGGTAAGGGAGCATCAAAGTACATATGCTTTGTGACTGAAGACGTCCTTCCCATGGTCCGTGAGGACTGTAACTGCGAAGGTAACAACGTGGTAGTCCCCGGGCCTGAGGATTCCATTACTACCCACGTGGAGGAGTACATAAGTATTTACACGTATCCCTTCACACTGGGCCCGGTGGACCCAGTTATTTTAGACTTTTGCAAGAGGTACGAGGTGTGCCGCATGCAATTTCGCCCGTCCATATGGAGGATCGTGATCCTCCTCCGGTACTTTTACAACAAAACTGAATCTCGTCAGTTCACCATCCATCATCTACTCCGTTTGTATAGTCCCCAAATTGTTTGAGGGGGACTAATCAAGCTTACTCGTCGGGCCAAAAAGGCCTCCTTTTCGAGAATTGATGAAGACCGAGACGGGGCTGGCAGGGACCTTTCGTTCGGGTGAAGACGGAAGTTCATGCCACTCCATGAGAAGTGAATGCATCTCGTAAGTATAGTCTCTCCTTAAGCGTCAATTGTTTCTTCAATTTCTTTGTTCTCACTCATACTTGTGGTTGTGTAGTTGTCACCCGAGTTCCAAACACGGTCCCTCCGCTAAAGGAATAGATCGAGGGCATATGTACACATATGACGTACTCCGATCGCTCATGGCGCAAGCTTTTGAAGGGCCATGGGAGGCCCGTTCTCATGGTAAGGTCTCTCTCTGAATAGTTAATACCATGCATCTAACTTTCATCATACTGACTTTATTTCCCCTATGTTGTTGTAGTTTTTCTTAAGACCACCGAACTTAGTTTTTAGAAGGGGACGAGGACGTGTTCTTTTCCGTTGACCCCTCCATTGCGGGACAGCCGAGGGCTACCGCAGGTGAAAAGAAGAGAAAAACTTTAGGTTCCTCGGGCCTTGAGGTGAAGCCAAAGAAGAGGGTGGCTCGCAAGCCCAGGAAAAGCTCCAGCTCTAGGGTGCCAGATTCTGATTCTCTTTTTCGTCTCAGTGATGAGCCGGAAGAAGACCTCATTTTTGTCGCCCACAGAACGACCTATCCCGGGGAGCGGGAAGCATCCAAGGGGGAGACTTGTGAGGCCGTCCTCCCTTAGACTCGAGTGGTCGATGTGGAGACCCAGGTCCACTATGAAGGAGGCACCCGGTATAATAGAAATTGTGGGGAAACCCTCATACATCGAGTCCTTGCTCGAGGAGGCCCAAGCAAATGGGAAGTCCAATGAAGGGATTCATGGCGCGAACGATCCCCTTCATTCCTTTTTTGACGGTGTGGACTCGTCTAGTTTAGAAGATTTTTCTGGGCTAGGTGACCTGGAAGTCCCAAGGAAGGATACATCGTCGAAAGCTGGTGGGCCGAGTTTGAGCCCAAAACTGATCTACAAGTTCCCTGTTTCGTGTGTGGACCCCGATCACAAGAGATCGGTTATATTCTCCATTCCGGAGGATGCCTAGGTTTTATCTGCTCCCGTAGGGATAGCCAGCTACCTCTGATGCCTGGTGACCGATGAGGACTAGGCAAAAATGAACGAGGCGGACGTGTCATGCCTTTTCAATAAAGTGCAATTGGCGCTGAACCGGGTAAGGCATCATTACGTCCATTTAAACTTTACTTAGGTTTTGATATTTCTTACGTTTTTCATCTTTTTACAGGCCTCGGTACTTCAACACGAGAGCTTCCTTCGGTATGGGGTCGAGGTCAATCAGCTCGAGCTCGAGGTCAAGGAGCTAGCCCAAAAAAGGGATATGTACAAGCTCCTCAGTGAGCAACAAGAAGGTGTCATTAAGAACCTTCAGACCGAGCTGGATAGGGCTCAGAAAGAAGCATCGGTCCTAAGGAGGGATCACACCAACTTGGTTGAAAATGTAAAAGTCTTTGAAGTTTGAAATGAGGAATTGGTCGTAGTGGCTAATGACAATACCTCGCAGGTCTAGCAGAATATCGACCAGATCGACCAACTTCGAAAGGAGATGGACGAGATCCAAGTCATGGCTGATGGGTGGTAGAGCAAGATGGATCTACTGGCCTCGGAGAAGGAAATTGCCCAAGCGAAGTTGTCTTCGATAGAGGTTCAACTTCAAGTGTCGAAGAAGAAAGCTGATAAATGGGCTCACCTAAATGAGGATCTCCGAGCAAAGCTGGGCTTGGCCATCGCTGAACGGGACGCCCTTGGTAAAGATCTTGAAGAAACGAGGTCCAAGTTGGAGACAACCTCGACCAATGCTGAAGAGATGTTGGCCCAATACAAGACCATTGCCGAAGCAGCCGAGGCCCGCCTGAAGACTAATGTTGAATACATGAGGCGGCCCCGAAAAGAGAACCTCGAAGAGATCCATGCCTAAGGCTTTGAACTTTCTACCGAGATCGAGGAGGGAAAAAGACTTGAGGCCGAGACGAAGAAACTAGTTGAACCCGAAGGTGAAGAGGGATCCGAAGAATCTGAAGACCTCGATGGTTCTGGTGATGAATTAGGCTCCGGCGAAGATCAGGCATGAATGCCTTAGGATTTTTTTTAGTTTTTGTGTTGTGTACATATTTTTTGTTCATTTTGAAGTTGTTTTTGTTGGGCCTTTGTAAAGATATTCCGGAATATATAAAAAATTTCCTTTTGGCAATTTCAACCTTTTTAGCATCTTTTCACAATTTCCATTCTTGCAAATATTTTCGATGCCTTAGCATATAATCAAATCTAGTAAAAGGTCATCTGTTTTCCGGAGGTCCAAACAGAACCTGACCTTGATGCAAGATTTTATTTGCTCGAAGCTTTGAAAATTCGGAGTGACCAGAATTTTTCCAACAATACTTAAGTGTTATTAGACGATACTTTTTCCGAGGGTAACCTTTTGGCAGGTTTTGAATATTTATTGAAGGCCTTACATTTTGATTACGGGCTTCGGACGTCTCCAAGTTGTTTTTTAGGGCAGCCGTAGCTTTTTAGGTTTAGGCACTACCTAATAGGTTTTGTGCCTCCGGGTTTTGATAACCCTAGTTGCCCGAACTTATTTCGGATGAGAGTCCCCGAGTGGGGGTAGCCCTTGGGCTTGGATAGGGTTAGCCCTTAGGCTTGATAGCCCCCGGGTAGGGATAACCCTTAGGTCAATGCTTTAAGAGGCAAAAATATGTAATAGCAAGATAGAAACTTTATTTCATTTTTGTGTGTAAACTACAAGATTGAAAGCGTGTAAAAGCTTGTATTATGGATAAGGTAGCCTATGCGGACACGGTTCACTTGACCGTTTGGCCCTTACAATAAATCCTAACCACCGAGCCTAGGCTATTGAAGCACAATGTTTCCTTCTTTCCTTGCTAAGAAGCTTGACCCGAGGGTGATGTCCCCCAATATTCGAGGTCGATCTTGAGAGGGATTGGATACTGTTGATGAGAGCATTGACTCTGATTTAAAATCGGTCTTCGATTCTAAGTTAGCACAGTTTACTGTTGCCTCTTATGAAACCTAGCCGAAAAGCCTATTTGGGACAAAACCGGTTCAAGAGAAAAAGACTGCAACGCATGCTTTAAACCTAATTGTCACATTCTCCTTTGGTTGTTTCCTTCAAGTGTTAGTCAGATTCACAATATTATAAAAAGATGAATGATATTGTACCTTAGCAGTAGTACCGCTTCAAGTGTGTCACATTCCAGTTGTTCGGTAGTTGTGCATTGATTCCTGCTTCGAGTTTGTACGATCCTTTATCGGTAATCCTGATGACTCGATATGGTCCTTCCCGATTCGGCCCCAGCTTCCCCTTGTTCAAGTTCCGGGTGTGCAGTGTTACTTTTCTTAACACCAAGTCCTCGATATTGAAGTGTCGAAGATTGGCTCTTCGTTTGTAATACCTTTCTATTCGCTGTTTTTGGGCGGCCAACCGGACTAGGGAGGCCTCTCTCCTTTCATCCAATAATTCCAGGCTCGTGCTCATGGCATCACCGTTTGATTCTTTGATCGCATATCGGAACCCGAGGCTCGATTCTCTCACTTCAAACGGTATTAGTGCTTTGGCACCATAGACCAATGAAAACGGAGTGGCCCTGGTACTAGATTTCGAGGTAGTACAGTATGCTCACAAGAATTCGGGCAGAATTTCCTTCCGTTTCCCCCTTGGCATCAGTCAACCTTTTCTTTAGGTTTTGGAGTATAGTCTTGTTTGTTGATTCCGCATGCTCGTTCCCGCTAGGGTCATTGGGTGTTGACAAGATCTTTTTGATCTTATGGTGTTCGAAAAATTTGTTTACCTTGCTTCCGATGAAATGTTTCCCGTTATCACACACTATCTCGGCCGATATCCTGGACCGGAAAATTATGTGGTCCCAAATGAAGTCAACGACTTATTTTTCCTGGACCTTCTCGAACGCTTGAGCTCCGACCCACTTAGAAAAATAATCGGTCATAAGCAATATGAATTGAGCCTTACTAGGTGCCCACGGCAGGGGACCGACAAATTCCATTCCCCACTTCATGAATGGCCAAGGTGACAAGACCGAATGTAGTAGCTCTCCGGGTTGATGGATCATGCATGCCTCCGAAAGCCGTCGCATTTTCATACAAAGTCCTTTGCATCTTTCTTTATGTCTATCTAGTAATAGACGACTATGATTATCTTACGAATCAAAGATTCTGCTCCCGAATAGATTACAAGGTGCCTTCGTGAAATTCCCTCAAAACATATTTGGTATCTCCCGACCTCAAGCATATGGCGAGCGGGCCATCGAACATTCTTCTGAATAGAGTACCTTCAGACGGGCTGAACCTGGCCTCCTTCATGTATAGAGCTCTCAATTCTTTAGGATCCGAGGATAACTTCCCAGTCTTCAAGTAGTCTATATACTCGTTTCTCCAATCCCAAGTTAAACTTGTCGAGTTTATTTCGGCATGGCCTTCTTCCACTATCGATTTCATGAGTTGTACGACCGTTCCTAAGCTGAATTCACCATCATCAACTGATGACCCTAAGTCATCCAGAGCATAGGTCTCACTATTTTGATCTCGAGGTGCATGTTGTAGAGTCCATTCCTTAAATCGATGCAGTGTTACCTGCAATTTGTCTAAATACATTCACATTCATTCCTCTTTTACTTCGAGCGTCCTATCGACTTGATTTACCACAAGGAGGCGCACTTAGCATTGACCACCTTGGCTCCCAGGTTTTTAGCCAATTCAAGACTTGCAATCATGGCCTCATACTCGGCCTCATTGTTAGTCAATTTCACAGTTTTAATACATTGCCTAACGACGTTACTCGTAGGCGGCTTCAACACGTAGCTGAGTCTGGGCCCCTTTGCATCTGAGGCACCGTCCGTAAAGAGGGTCCAGATTCCCAAGGAATCCCCTGAGGTTAATAAAAATTCCTTTTCGACTTCGGGTATTAAGTCTGGTGTAAAGTCGGCCACGAAGTTTGCCAAAATTTGTGATTTAATGGCAGTTGGGGGTCGCTATTCTATATCGTACCCTCTAATTTTTATGGCCTATTTATCCAGTCGGCCCGAGAGCTCGGGTTTATGCATTATGTTCCTTAGAGGGTAAGAAGTTACGACGCATATGGGGTGGAAACGAAACTACAGCTTTAACTTTTTGGAGGTGCTTAGCAAAGCGAGCGCCAATTTTTCCAGGTGAGGATACCTTATCTCAGCCTCGTCTAGAGTTCTACTAACATAATAGATTGGAAATTGTGTACCTTCCTCTTCTCAGACTAGGACTCCACTTACCGCTACCTCAGATACCGCCTAATACATGTACAATTGTTCATCCGCCTTCAGAGTATGGAGCAAGGGTAGACTCGAAAGGTACTGTTTGAGTTCTTCCAAAGCTTGTTGGCACTCGGGGGTCCAAGAAAATTTATTTTTCTTCTTCAATAATTCGAAGAACCATGGCTCTTATCGTAAGACCTTGCTATGAACCGGCCTAGGGCAGGTATGCACCCAGTTAGCCTCTGAACGGCTTTGACACTTTCCATCACGGTGATGTCTTCTATAGATTTGATTTTATCGGGATTGATCTCGATCCCTCGGTTGGACATCATGAATCCTAGGAACTTCCCGGATCCGACTGCGAATGTGTATTTCTCTGGGTACAACTTCATATTGTATTTCTTCAGTATGTCAAAGGTTTTCTGCAAATGTTTCAAATGGTCCTCTGCTCGCAGGGACTTAATTAACATGTCGTCAACATAAAATTCCTTTGATTTTCCTACTTATTCTTCGAACATCCGGTTTACTAGGTGTTGATAAGTGGCACCAGCATTTTTAGTCCGAACGGCATCACGTTTTAACAAAAGATGCCGAGTTTTGTGATAAAGGAAGTTTTTTCTTGATCACCTGGGTCCATCCGGATTTGGTTGTACCCGGAATAGGCGTCGAGAAAGTTGAGTATCTCGTACCCGGATGTCGCATTGATCATGCGATTGATGTTAGGCAAAGGAAAAGAGTCCTTGGGGAACACCTTGTTCAAGTCTTTGTAATCTACGCACATTCTTAGTTTATTCCCCTTTTTAGGCACCACTAATATGTTATCCAACAAATCAAGATACTTAACTTCCCGAATGGAACCTATTTTAAGGAGTTTGGATACCTCGTCTTTGATGAATGTGTGCTTGACTTCGGACTGAGACCTCATTTTCTGTTTAACTGGGTGGAACTTCGCATCTAAGCTCAGCTTATTAGTGGTTATCTCTGGCAGGATCCCTGTCATATCAAGATGGAATCAGCCGAAGCAATCTATGTTAGCTATAAGGAATTTAATGAGTTATTTCCTGAGCTCGAGAGTTAACCTCGTGCCCAGGTATACCTTCCGATCAAGCAATTATTCGATCAATATGACTTGCTCCAGCTTCTCGACCGTCAATTTGGTGGCATCGGAATCGTCAGGGTGACTGGGAACTCTGTAATCATCATCCTCGCCTGCTTCTTGCTTCTCCGATTCAGTCAGGGCCGGCGTCAGTGATTGCTATTTATCTTCTTCCTTCTCTGCCGGCTACGTGTTCTTTGATGTCGAGAGTGCGGACACCGGGATCACCTCATCGACCGCAAACACTTATTTTGCGGTCGGCTGCTCTCCGTAAACCATCTCCATCCCTCCCGGTGTGGGGAACTTCAGTGCCTGGTGTAGTGTCGAGGGTATTGCCCTCATGTTGTGAATCCATGGCCTTCTGAATAGAGCATTATATCTCATATCCCCTTCAAACACATAGAACTTTGTTTCCTGAATGGTCCCAGTGGTGTTCACCAGCAGGGTTATCTTTTCTTTAGTAGTTTCACACGCAATGTTGAATCCGTTTAAAATCCCGACTGCAGGGACTATTTGGTCTTGTAGACCCAACTGCTCTATGACCCTCGATCTGATGATTCTGGATGAGCTACCCGGATCAATTGATACACGCTTAAATCGAGATTTATTTATGAGTATAGATATTACCAGTGCGTGCATCATTATGTGGTTGCATGATGCCTTCAGCGTCCTCATCGTTGTAAGAGATGGTTCCCTTCGGTATATAATCTCGGGTCGTGTTTTCCCTTGTGATGGACACCTTAGTGTGCTTTAGCATTGGTCCTTACGGGACGTCGACTACACCAATGATCATGTTAATGACGTGTTGAGGTTTCTCTTATTCGATCTGTTTGTTAGAGTCCCTATTCCTGAAGTGATTTTTGGCTCAATCACTCAGAAATTCCCAGAGATGCCCGTTATTCATTAACCGGGCAACTTCTTCTATTAGTTATCGGCAGTCCTTGGTCCTGTGGCCATGATTTCCATGATACTTACACATCAAGTTAGGGTCTCTCTGGGTAGGGTCGATTGCAACGACCGAGGCCATTTGGTATCTTTGATGCACCCGATGGCGGATACGATGCTGGCAGCATCGACATTGGAGTTATATTATGATAATCTCTGTGCCTCCCTGGTCCTGAGTGTCCTGTCGAAACCGTTTTTGCTCATGAGTCCCCGACTATTATGGCCTCGATCATTCCTTTTTTTCATTTCTTGCAGGGTTACGCCCAGATTCGCTACCCCTTCAATCTCCGCTATACAGTTGACATCGGTCTCTATTCGATCTTGGTTCATCATTGACGACTCTCTTTGACCTGTTGTTAGTTCTGATAGGAAAGACGAACCCGGGTGGAGGCCCAAGGTGATCATCCTCGACTCTGATTTTCGATTGAAACTTGTTATGGATGCCGACCCAAGTTACCGCGGGTATTCTACCAAATTCTGTTTCAGCTGTTGTGAAGCCAAAGAGCTTTGGGGGTTGAGTCCTTGAGTGAATTCCTGAACGGCCCAATCGTACGCAACTGGAGGCAGGTCTGTTCGTTCCATTTGAAATCTCGACACGAATTCCCTGAGCATTTTGTTATCTCTTTGTTTTACTTTGAAAAGGTCCGATTTTCTGGTCTCGACCTTGATGATCTCGGGGTGTGCTTTTACAATGGCACCTGCAAGCATAGCAAAGGAATGATAGAATTAGGGGGTAAGTTGTGATACCATATCATTATTCCTTTTGGCAGGGTTTCTCTGAACTTTTTTAACAAAACCGACTCGATTTCGTCATCTTCTAAGTCGTTTCCCATAATGGCACACGTATAGGAGGTTACGTGCTCGTTTGGATCCATGGTTCCATTATATTTCAGAATTTTGGGCATACAGAACTTCTTCGGGATTGGATTCGGTGCCGCGCTTGGGGGGAAAGGCTTTTGGACAAATTTCTTGGAATCCAAGCCTTTGAATATCGGGGGTGCTCCTGGAATTCAATCAACTTTGGAGTTATAAGTCTCCACTTTTTTGTCTTTGGCATCAATCTTCTTTTCCCCCGATTCCACCCATTTTTTTCAATTCCCCAAGCATCTTTATTATTTCGAGGTTGGTCCCGGATTCAACTTCACCCAGCATTCCCGTGACTTGTTCATTTCTTTGGTTCTTTCCCGGGATGGTTCAGTCTCAACTCTGATGGGGCGCGACTTTGATTTTGCAGCTGGGTTATCGCCGCTTGTTGAGCTTGTAACATTTCTAAGATTGATAAGTGTGGATTTTGACTACTTATTAGCGCCTTTTAACTTTTGTTTTAGTCTAATAGCATTGAATTGTATTCCTGAAACTAATGAAATTGTGCAAAATTGCAGGAATGCTGGAAGTTGGGCTCCCGAGATGAAATCCGACTAAAAAATTAGCAGTCTAAGCACAAGGCAATAAAGGGCACAGAAGAACAAAATGTGCGGTCCGCAGAAGAAATTGTGGACCGCAGAATTTCATCTGCGGCCGCAAACAAAGAAGGAACAATTAGTAGGCATTTGTGCAAATTGCGGACCGCACATGAATTGTGCGGCCGCAAAATCTGGTCTAGGAGTCAAGAATAGAGAGAATGCAAATTACCAAGTCCAGAACCTTAGTGAATTACGGACCGCACAATAATTGTGCGGCCGCAGTTCTAAATCTGCGGACCACACATGGGATTATGCGGCTACACAACCTTCCGAGAGGTATTTTTTTCCAAGATTTTCAGCCTTGTATAAATAGACGAGTTTCACAAAGTTAGGTCAAGTTTGAACCTCTGCAATAGCCTTGCTTTGGTGTACTTTACAATAGATTTAATCATTTTAATCTTTCATTATGAGTTTAATTAGTCTTTCTTCTCTATTTTCTTCAAACTCAAGTACGAGTAGTTAGATTCTTACTAAGGTTGTGACCCAACCCTAGTGTGTAAACCTTATGGCTACCTAATTTAGTGTTTGTTTATGATTGTGTGTTTATTACTTAGATTAGTTAATGCTTTAATTGTGGAATTAATGGTTGCAAACATTAGGTCATACCTATTTGACTTAGTCTCTTCTTGAGAAAGAGAGACTTAGTCTAGGATAACTTAGCTAACAAGGAATTGGGTCAATCGAGAGATTGATTAACCCAATTAAAGGATTCAACCTAGAGATAGTAATAACCCGACTTGAGCTTTTATCAACTATTTTGTGTGATACCCATTTCGTCTTGAGAAAGTCAAATTGGGCAAAACCACTCTTTGACTGAGATATTGAGTGGATAATTTAGAGTTTATAGCTATAATACACCCCAATCAACAGAACAAGAATTAAAGTCTTTATCCCATTAGAAAAATACCTAGGTAATGGTCACAGCCCTAGAATTTTTATCAATTTGGAAAAACCTCAAAAACAATTATCTCTAGTCTTCTTTCTTTATTTTGCAATCAATAGAGTAAAATTAGAAATAGAAAACCAATCTTTTTGTGGAAGTGCAATCTAGATAATTCAATCACGCATATTGAAATATATACCCCTAACTCCCATCTGTGGTGTGCTTTGGATGCGATCAAAGATCACCCGCAAATAGATTATGTCGCCTTCACCATCGTGCGTACTCCGAGTTGTTGATCAGGTTCCTCTGTGAACACTGTTCTCGAGGCCGGTCGACATATTTTCATGTGGCATCGATCGGGTCCGCAACTAGACTCTGTTGGGGTCAACAGGGGGAACCTCGTTGCTAGGTACTATATTGTTGTTTTCGCCATGGTGCCAGACTCCGCATCAACGTTCAAGTGAGCATATTGAGAGTTTGACATTCTTAAGTTTACCTTAAATTAAAATCTCAAAGAACAAGCATAAAACAAAGTGCATTATGGAAATTTATATCAAATTACCACTATTATCCTTAGCCCCACAGTGGACGCCAAACTGTTTACCCTTAAAAATGAATAACAATTAAATTTATACGTCATTTTAAGGATATGTGGATTAATTCAATACAAGTGATTAATGACGTTAGATAAGCAGATAAAAGATAGAGTAAATAGCCAAACCAATGATGATATTGAGTCAGAAAGGCTTAACAAGAAACCTGCCTTCAGTTCCGAGCCAACACTTATGAATAACTTATCAACGAAAACAAGAACTTTGAATAACAGAGAGAACAAATGTATATTTCCTTGGTATGAGTGTTACAGTGTGCCTAATGTATAATCAGTTTCCCTTTATATAGTAGGGGAGTTTTATCCTAAGTACAATTCTGAGAAAGGTAAAAATCTTCCTTTTCGTTAATCACTGATACACCGCCGATACGGGCCGAGATTCACGTCGTGATATCCGGTTGGATATGGATATCACAGCCCTTTGTTAATCGTGTGCGGTAGTTTGGTAATGCTCATCGAGGTAGTGGAACTCTAACCGAACCCAGGGGCATGGTCTCAATGGTTATGTGGGCAGGTTTTTTTCCCAGGCCTTGACGCGAGAGGCTCCTAGCCTCGATTCCGATTCCTTGCAGTCATGTCCTTGCCTCGTTTGTTTCACCGAAAAATCGGGGTACTCGTTAGCCTCGGTTTTACCCGCACACAAAGAGAAAATTAGAATTTACAGAAAGGACACTATGTCGTGAATTTGCCTCACATTCCCTCTCCAAAGGGGAAAAAAAAGGAGATAGAGAAGAAACACAAAAAGGGCAAAGGGAAGGTTGCGTTATCCCAAAGAGGAAATATTTGTTTAAAAAATCCAGAACTCAACTTAACGCATCAAGTTTCAGTGGGAAGTGCTATATGGAGTATTATGAACTTCAAGATCATTTCGTCAGCGATAGTAACTAATCTACCTCCACCCAATTAGGATCGGATTTCAGTCAAATCTGAATGTATACAGTACGTAGATAGGATTGGATGCTGAAGTTTAATAAGTGTATCCAATTAGTGGATATTTTTGTCTGTACGGCGAGATATTGCGGGATACACGAGGGAAAGATCTAAAAAATTCAGCTACTGTAAGAGCCATAGTGCCACTGTAACGTTAGATTAATTCAGAGTGCATCTAGCACTTCACAGCTATAGGATGTAGAAATAATGAAAATTATGTTAATATGAGTGGTAAGTGAAATCAAATCCTAAGACACGTTAGAAACCATGAAAAGAAACAATAGGTTTCCTTCTGTAACGACTAACGAGCACTTTTCTGGGCTTAACCATGACTGAGTTTCGTAAGATGGATAACAAATGCCAAAATACCATGTGGCCCTATACAAGTTAAAACTTAAGAGAGAGAGCAGTCAGCAGTATTCCTACTTTCAAGCAGACAGTACAGCAACATATGGAAAATAAACTAACGAGGATAAGGTCAAAGAACTAAAAGATATGTGTTGATCGTACGATCAAAACTCTATTGCATAACCTCCCATATAATCAGTCCGAGTAAATCTATTGCATAACTTCTCAAATAATCAGTCCGAATTTCGGATAATACAAGAAAATATAAATACATCACTGGCAGTCCGAATACAATTTGAGATGCACTAATCCATGGGTGCAAGTTATCTCAATGATACAAGATAAACGTCTGTCTATAATCATACAAATATGAGTAAAAGGCAAAGATAAATTTAAACCTGCATCAACGTTAGTGAGTGCACAATATTTCATTTTGCAAGCACAAGCTGGAGTAAAAAGGATAACCACGAAAGGCCTGTGGTTCACCATAACAGACTCCATTTTCAGATTAGAACAGAACTTGAACTACAAGTCAAATTGCAGATATTGCCTCCTGAGTATCCTTCACATAAAGCGGTATTCTCACCCCAAGTTCCCTTAATCGATTTACTATATCATAAAGAAATTCAAAGGTGAGTTTGTATTGTTTGTTAAGATCCTCTCTCACACTTGGCTGGATCCTAAACCACTCTCCCAACAACTTGTGCACATGAGCACGGATCATTCTCCATGGCACTGGATATTTCTCACAAAACCTCAAATATTCTATCAGTAACTCAGCCTGATCTAGCTTGTCGTCTTCCTTGAGTCCTACACTGCCCAATCCCCATTCAGCAGTTCGATATCCAGCAAAGAGGGCTGGATTCTCAAGAAGGGGATCGGCTGAGAGTACCCCATTGGCACCAGTTTTCTCCAAGCAGCTGTGTACATCATCAGTGTGCCTAATATTACCATTGGCAAGGACAGGAATCCTAACAGCATTTCTGACAGCCTTGATTGCCTCCCAATTGGCTCTGAATTTCTTCCCATCTTTTTCATCCCTTGTTCGCCCATGCACTGCTAGAAGAGAACAACCTGCATCCTCCAACATCTTTGCATAACTAAGTGTATCTTGCAAATTAGGGAAAATTCGGATCTTGCATGATACTGGAACGCTAAGATTGTTAGCCAGCTTTTCTACAAGAGACTTGACAAGAGAGAGATTATCCATGAGGAAAGCTCCATAATTCCCGCGTTTTGCAATTCGCTGGGGACACCTGCATAGCAAGTAGTAGTTTAGCAAACTGAGCTGATAGTAAAGATGAGTGGAGAAATGATCTGCATAGATAATCCGGGAAATACAGAAACAAAATCTGTGGTCTCGTGCATTAAACAGTTTAGAAGGAAATGCAGAAAGAGAAAATAAAACCAAACATAAAATAAAATATTAAACTGCAAATCTTGATCCGGAAGAAAAACTGCTATACTCTACGATGTCCTTCACCACAACATAAGCAAGCACATGAATTCAAATATGCAAGTGGAAAAAGAAAATGTAGAGCTAGTTACTGTCTATTAGTCCTGTAATGGAGCTTGTTCCGCTGTTTTCCAACTCTAATTTAGACTTTATTTAGTTTTATACAAGTCGGGAATCAGATATGCTTGTGTGTGAAGAAAGTAGATTCAACTGAATGATGTTTATATGTTTCTTGTCTAATAATTCTAGGTACTAAAGCTTTCCTGATAACTTAGTTCATTTTTGTAATCCCATTATGAACAACACAACAGTAGAACTTACAAAAATCCATCAAGGTAAGAATTGGAATGTAACCGATCCTACTGTTGTTTTGCAAGACTAAAAAATAAATATGTAACCGATGTAGTCTTGATAATTCTCGGTAGACGCTTAACTATCTTCATTCCTATTCTTGTTTTGCTTCCACTGCCTTGTATTGGACAGGGCAATTGGCAGTTAGGATTGGGTTTGGGCAGGTATGGAGACTGTCTGAGAAAGAATGGTGTAATTAGTCAAACCACCAACGGTTTCATGTGAGTCAAAAAATGGAACTTTTGAAACCAAAACCCACAAATCAAACCCTCATTTACCTTTAGTTTAGATAACCACCGGCAGTGCGCGGGTGTCTATCACCCCAATTGGTTTAGATAGGATATTTTTATATGAGCAATGACCTTATCCCTGTATGCTTTCCATGGTTGCAAGCCCCTCCCATTCAGCCCAAGCTTTATTTCAATTGTGTCTGCTTCAGATTCTATTATTCTGTTACCCTTAGTTAGCTGTTTAGTCAAAGTTGAATGCCCCTCCAGAATCATTCTATCATTCGAAATCACATAAACTTATCTTATTTTTAGTAAGACTTCAGAAAAAGTACTGAAATCACAGATTTTTCATTCTAGAGTGGAGACAAGGTGTAACAGAAATGTCTGCAATCGAGTATATAGCTCTTTGAACCAATGGATCCTAATTGCTCCATTAGATACATTTTTTTTCCAAGAATGGAATCAAGATGCTAAGGTATGTGACTGCATTCATGTTAGTGCAACTTCAATTATCATTAAGTACTCAATACGTATTTAGACAAACAACTATCCTTTGTATCACATAAAAGCTCCAGACACAAATAGATTATTCAAAGTCGAAAGAAATTTCTCAGAGTGAAATAATATTCCAGTTACCCTGAAAGTTGTATAAAAACAACTATCCCCAATTCTAGAGAAAAATCAAAGTTTTACTTGAATTATACATAGTATGAAAACTTATTCAATGTTCAAATGCAGCACAGTCTCTATTTCCATGAAATGAAAGGTATGGCGACTCCAGATGTGTTACTTTATATGATCGTCGATACTCAAAGCTGGTAGGATAAATAATCACTAGAACCAACAACATGGCCCAAGTTTACACTAGGTTAATGAGAATAGTATATGAGAAAAATCTACGCATCTTGATTAGGAAACATTGAAAAAGGAGGCTACCCGAAGTTGATGTCCACATAGTCACAATAAGGCTCCACTTTTCGAGCTGCTTCCAGCAAAATGTCTGGATTGTTTGCACAGAATTGAATAAAGAGTGGACGGTCCTCCTATATAAAATGAAGTAGAATTAGCTGAAATGCAATAGTCTGGAGAATTTATGCACAAAGCAGGAGCGAAAGAACTTGATAAGAAATTCTATGTAAGTACAAGCAAAAGTAGATACCTTGCAGGTGGTAAATTCCATAGAGCGATATTTTTCATCTTCGGTGAAGAGACGAGAGTGAAGCATAGGAGTATAAGCAGCATCAGCACCATATTTTCGACAAAGAAGACGGAAAGGCAGCTCCGAGTTGTCAACCATTGGTGCCACTATACGTTTGGGCTCACCTAGCTTCTTCCAATGAGACCACGCCCTCTCTATCCGAGACTCTCCCTTCAAGTAACCATTCGGACGACTCAGAGCCAAGGACTGTGCCTCTTCTAGATCCAAAGGAGAAGAGCAAGTCGTGGTGGTTGCGGAACAGAGATATTCGTCCTCAATGTCTTCGTCGTTGAGGTTTAGGGTTTTGGTCGCCATGAAAAGCTTCCCGTGGAAGACAGGTCAAAGTAACGGCTGAATTGTGCAACCGAGAACCGGCGGAGATCTAATGACGAGGCAACGGGAACGGTTGCGCAACCCAACGTCGCCGTCCCTACCGCCGCCGTTGCCGTTGAGGTACGGTTAGCATAGGGCGCGAAGGAATATAGACTACCTCGATTGAGGCCTGGGTCCAATTCTCTTGGGTCACAGGCCCAATTATGAGTATTGTACGGTAAAACAGCAACGAGACTCGGTGGCCCAAACAAGAAACAAAATTTTCAGAAATCACTATTGTTTAGGGGTTTTTGTATCCGTACCCACTTTTTGTGCCACGTTTTAACTTATACCCGCTTTGTAAAAAAAATTGCATTCGTACCCGCTTTTGCGCATAACTTCAGCATGCGGGGCTGAAGTAGCAAAGACAATCACGCAAAACTTCAGCATTCTAGTACACGGGCCTGAAGTAACTTGCGAACTTCAGCTCTAGTAAATGGGGAACTTCAGCTTTGTCTTAGTAAATGGGGAACTTTAGCATACGGGGCTGAAGTTCCTCAGTTATAAAGACAAAAACTTCAGCATACGGGGCTGAAGTTCCCCCAGCTACACTGGGGAACTTCAGCTCTAGAGCTGAAGTTTTGTCTTTTGTAAATGGGGAACTTCAGCATACGGGGCTGAAGTTCCTCAGTTATAAAGACAAAAACTTCAGCATACGGGGCTGAAGTTCCCCCAGCTACACTGGGGAACTTCAGCTCTAGAGCTGAAGTTTTGTCTTTTGTAAATGGGGAACTTCAGCATACGGGGCTGAAGTTCCCAAGTTATAATGACAACAACTTCAGCATACGGAGCTGAAGTTCCCCAGTTTACAAAGAAAAACTTCAGCTCTAGAGTTGAAGTTCTCTGGAGCTGAAGTTTTGTCTTTGTAACTGGGGAACTTCAGCACCGTATGCTGAAGTTGTTGTCTTTATAACTTGGGAGCTGAAGTTCGTAACTAGGAAACTTCAGCTCTAGAGCTGAAGTTTTGTCTTTGTAACTGGGGAACTTCAGCACCGTATGCTGAAGTTGTTGTCTTTATAACTTGGGAGCTGAAGTTCGTAACTAGGAAACTTCAGCTCTAGAGCTGAAGTTTTGTCTTTGTAACTGGGGAACTTCAGCCCCGTATGCTGAAGTTTTGTCTTTATAACTGGCGAACTTCAGCTTAACTGGTGAACTTCAGCTCAACGAGGGAAAGGGGAGCTGAAGTTATTTAAAAAGTGGGTACAAGTTAAAAAATTTTAAAAAAGCGGGTATAGGTTAAATGGGGGCGACCAAATAGTGTGCCCCTCGCAAGTTTTACTATTGCTTAGTGGCTATTAACTTCCTATAGCTACTATATACATAATTACTTTCTATAACTATTATGTATTCATGAATATAGCAGCAACAAGCACCTAAAATTATGGTAGTCCAGCTGTACACGCATGTATTCATATATATTCGTTCCATGTATTCATGAATACAGCAACAAAAATCGCCTAAAGTCAGTGCAGTCCAGTTGTACGTGCATGTATTCGCGCTACTGTATTCCTGAATACAACAGTAAAAAGTGCCTAAAATCAGGGCAGTCCAGTTGTACACGCATGTATTCACATGTATTCGCGATGCTGTATTCATGAATACAAAAGTAAAAAGCACCTAAAATCAGGGCAGTTCAGCTATACGCGCATGTATTCACATGTATTCGCGCCATGTATTCATGAATACAGCAGCAAAAAACGCCTAAAATCAGGGCAATACAACTGTACGTGCATGTATTCACATGTATTCGCGCTGCTGTATTTCCCGAATACAGCAGTAAAAAAATGCCTAAAATCAGGGCAGTCCAGTTGTACGCGCATGTATTCACATGTATTCGCGCCATGTATTCATGAATACAGCAGCAAAAAACGCCTAAAATCAGGGCAATACAACTGTACGTGCATGTATTCACATGTATTCGCGCTGCTGTATTTCCTGAATACAGCAGTAAAAAAATGCCTAAAATCAGGGCAGTCCAGCTGTATGCGCATGTATTCACATGTATGTAAGCCATGTATTCATGAATACAGTAACAACAATCACCTTAGAAAATAGGTATATCCAGATGTTTAAGAGCGGGGAATAACATAAATAGCATATTTCATACCTTATTTTATGCCTCAATGGTAGTGTATATCATAAATACTTATTTTGCTATAAAACATAAAAGGTAGCTATAGAAAATAATATTTTAAAATGATTTTGATTTATAATAAATAAGGTGTATACCTTTGCTATATGAGGTAAAATTTCCAACAAGAAATGACGAGTTCCCTGTTGGGCGAGGCGCAACAATAGCCACTTTTAAGCCCGCTATTTAAAATGTATCTATAATTTACAATGTATTTAAAGATAAGTCAATTCACTAAAATTTCAGGACTAAGTATCCAGAATTTCTAAACTACTAATTTAAAATTTAGGACACAAGATTCGACCTTCTGGACATAATTTTCGAACTTTAGGATACGATGTCATGTAGTTTGAATTTTGAGGTTTAAACTCTAGGATGTCATGTCCTCGAGTTTGAGCGAAATTGATTAATTTTTAAATACATTATAAATTATGGATATATTTTAAACAGTATGCTTAAAAATGACTATCTGGTGTCATTTCCACTTCCCTGTTTCCAATTTATATGATGCACACACCGTACATTTTGAGACATTCTAATTTACCAAATATAATTTTCACTAATAATTATTCCCTCTATTGTACTTTATGTGGCATGATTTAAAGTATGAGGATCAAAGTTATTAATTTTGACCGTAAAATTAGAATATGTTCTTTAAGTGTTTAAAAATAAATTTTATATATTAAAAAAGTATTATGTATAAATTTATAACTTATAATTCAAAATATTTATAAATACTTAAAAAAAGTATGGTCAAAGAATAACTTTATGAATTAATATTTAATAGTAATGTTGCCACATAAGGTGGAACAGAGTATATTTTATTCAATTCTTTCAACTTTTAAGATTCAAATATATCCAACTATTAAAATTTTAAATGTGTGATGACCCAAAAGGTTATTGATCACTCTCAACTATTTCTTGTAGAAGACTAAGTGGGCGTTGCAAATATAATCCGGGGTATTATGCCCAGAGTCGATCCCACAGGGANTGAATTTACTTCTCGGATACTTCATATAGCTTGATTAGTTGTTTCTATCTATCATGAACACTCTATCTACCATAAATCTCTCTCAAGTAATTATGCTAATTTACTAGACGTACTCTCTCAAGTTACGCTAGCTAGATTGCAGTACAATTCACTTTAGATTGCACTCGAAGTATCGTTATCTCTAATCCAACCTCTAAACCCTCGGTTATG
>MDKI01004797.1:0-12937 GCA_005239505.1 Nicotiana paniculata | reverse complement strand
ACGTCCTAATTCTAGTTTTTTCTTATACAACCAGTCAAAATTGAAGTCAATTCTTCAAACTTAGTACGTACATTTACCTTCAGCTTCAAATTTTCTAAATGAAGAAGAGCAAACCTTCAAAGAACAACCCTAAAAAGCAAGAGAAGCAAATATTCCATCATTTGATTTGGATGTATTATCACCACATTCACATAAAAAGAATGGAAAAGCTGCTCATGGAAGTGAAGATAAGAGGCATAGTCTTTCTGCGCGTCCCAATTCCCATTTCAATTGTAGCATAATTGGGATTTCGACACAATTGCGTTTTTTGCATAAGATTTGTAGAAGTTTTAGTCGTTTTTTATTTGTGAAAACAGAAAACAAAGCATCTATAATCAGAATACAAATAATCTACAATTTATCTACAAAATATCTACAAACTGGGTACACTGAATTTTAATATCCCAATTTTCATTTCAATTGTAGCATAATTGTGATTTTCGACATAACTGCATTTTTTGCAGAAGATTTGTAGAAGTTTTAGTCGTTTTTGATTTGTGAAAACAGAAAATAAAGCATCTACAATCAAAATACAAATAATCTACAATTTATCTACAAAATATCTACAAACTGGGTACACTGAATTTTAATATCCCAATTCCCATTCAATTGTAGCATAATTGGGATTTTCGACATAATTGCATTTTTTGCAGAAGATTTGTAGAAGTTTTACTCGTTTTTTGATTTGTGAAAACAGAAAACAAAGCATCTACAATCAGAATACAAATAATCTATAGTTTATCTACAAAATATCTACAAACTGGGTACATTGAATTTTAATATCCCAATTCTCATTCAATTGTAACTTAATTGAGATTTTCGACATAATTGCATTTTTTGCAGAAAATTTGTAGAAGTTTTAGTCGTTTTTGATTTGTGAAATGATAAAAAAATGTCGAAATAGAGTATATCACAAAAACAGAGTCGTACAATTTGAATAGAAAGAGACGAAAATTAATACAACGTGATTTGCGTTTGAAAATATCTGAAAGAATCTTTAATTCCCCAATAGTAGCGCGTCTAAATAAGGAATTCTACTGCTACAATGGTTCCTTATTTAATGAAATATTTGCTTCCCTAATTTTAGCGCACCTAAATAGGAAGACGACAACTACTAAGATTTTGTATTTAATGAATTGTATTTTTTTTGTAGAAAAACTAGTAACAGGGCGAGTAATTTCCAAACCATGAATATATTTGGTAATATAGTTTCCTATATGATATAGAAACGAAAATTTCCCTTCAATTTACTTCTCCCACAGCCGTTTACACATTCTTGGATGGGCTTTATTTTTTGACCATGTCTCCGTTTGAAAAAATAGCACGGGCTAGCCACTTTTCGAACTGGTCATTCAAAAATGGTTAGTGTTTGTAAAGTTATTGAAAAATAGCTATTATTTTGCTGCAACACGGAGAGTTCCAGCATAATATACTGGAGATCGATGCGCCTGTGTATGAACTTCTAACATATTATGCTGGAACTCCAACACGTGAAAAGTTCCAGTATAATATACTGGAGATTGGAGCACCTGTGTATGAACTTCCAGCATATTATGCTAGACCGGTATATTATACTGGAATTCCAGTATACTTATGCTGGAACTCCAGTATATTATACTAGAGTTCCAGCACTCCAGTATATTATAATGGATTATTTTCCGGATTTTGAACAGTATTTTCGTTCAGATTTATCTTTACATAAAAAGTAGCTAAATTTCGATTACTTTTGAAATTGTGGCTCTTTGTGAATGACCACTTGTAATCTGGCTATTTTTCAATTTCTCTTATTTATGAAAATCTCTTTTATCAGCGAAAATAGCATAAGCTAGCCATTTTTCGGACTGGTAATTAAAAATATTGTAAAATCTTTAAAAAATAGCCAATGTTTTAGCTGAAACACGAAAAGTTCCAGCGTAATATGCTGGATTATGGAGCTCCTGCATATAAACTTCCAGCATATTATGTTGAAACGCCAACACATTATGAAATTGCAGCATATTATGCTGGAATCTCATATATAAAAAATTTGAACTCCAATATATTATACCGATTTTTTTTTAGATTTTTAAGGGTGTTTAGTTCAGATTTTATCTTTACATAAAAAAGTGATTAAAATTCAATTACTTTTGAAATTGTGGCTATTTTTCAATTACCAGGTGTAAATTAGGCTATTTCTGATTTTTTTTGTTGGAATTTTTACCTCCTATAGCAAAGTTTAACACCTTATTATTTTAAATAAATACTATTTTAAGAAATTATATTCTAAAAAAATAAAAAATATAGTTATAGAAAGTAATATAATAAATGATAGCTACAACTAACTAATAACCACTAAACAATAGTGATTTGTGAAAATTTCTCTTTTTTGTTCCTCTTTTGTTAGGACACTGTTTAAATTTTGTCCTACTTTTAAAAATTTTGCGGGAAATCACCCATTCCATATAATGTTAGGCTTGGGCCTACTTTTGCTCGTATAATTTTCCGTTTACTCACAATATGTTAGAATATGACCTAACGTTCGTAATAACTTACAGAATGTTAGATCGTGGTTTACTATTGTCTCATAAAATTTTTAATTTGTTCAGAAAAGATCCTTAGACCTGTAGCTTAAAAGGTCCAGTAGTTACAAGAGAAATAAAAAGGAGGTCATTTACCAAATAGTTGATACAAAAAGGGACAAAATCCGTAAAATATTCCAGCATAATATACCGGAGTTCCAGTATATTATGCTGGAACTCTAAGTATATTATGATGAAGTTCAAGTATAAATATATTGGAACTCCATCATAATATTATGGAGTTCCAGCATAATATACCGTTACATCATAAGTTCATACATAGGCGCTCTAATCTCCAGTTTATTATGCTGGAACTTTCCGTGTGCTGGAGTTCCAGCATAATATGCTAGAAGTTCATACACAGGTTCACCAATCTCCAGTATATTATGCTGGAACTTTTCATGTTGCAGCAAAATAGTGGTTATTTTTCAATGACTTTGCAAATGCTGGCTATTTTTCAATTACCAGTCGGAAAACTGGCTAGTCCGTGTTATTTTTACTAGTATTAGTTATTAGGTCCTTTTCTTTCCAATTTAAAGTAATTTTATTTATAAAAAATTCTTTAAATTTCAAAATTGTCATTACTCAACTATATATTCTACATGATATATAAGTCAGGGGTTCGAGCCGTGAGAGCATTCATTGATATTTGTATTTGAGTAGGTTGTCCAAATCATCCTTTTTGGGGGTACGTCCCTCCCTCGATTATATGTAAACGCGGGATACTTTGTATACTGAGCTGCCATTTTTTAAATTTATTATACATCTTAATCATAATAAAAAGGAGTCTCGATAACCACCAGATCGAAGAAGTAAAAAAGAAGTCATAAAAATAGTACTACTCCGAAAACCAAGGAATTCACACAGGCACATGCCCTTGTGATAGCTGTATCCTAATGGCAATTTCAGAACAGTCATGTTCGGATGTGTAAGTGAAAATTAGATCTTATTTTCATCCAAAAATACAGAACCCCACACGCAAATAATTATTCTGCTTCCCAATAATTGTGAATAAACTAAGAATTCCAGCTGACCTTTGCCCCAGTTGCCCATATTCCTCTCATTAATACAGATCCTCACTACTATGTTTCAGCTTCATATTCCACCTATAAAAACCCCTCCTTTACTCACCACAACATCATCATCTCATACATAATATTTCAGTTCAGAAAATGGCTTCTAAATTTTCATCACCACTGCTTCTGCTTTGTATACTAATGAGCATCCAGTTATTAGCAGCTTCAGCTGGTAACTTCTACAGAGATACTGTGATTACTTGGGGCGAAGGACGTGGTAAAATACAAGAAGGTGGCAGAGGTCTTGCCCTCACTCTTGATAAACTTTCAGGCTCTGGTTTTCAGTCCAAGAATGAGTATTTATTTGGAAGATTTGATATGCAACTCAAGCTTGTGCCTGGGAACTCTGCCGGCACTGTCACCACTTTCTTTGTAAGTTTCTCTTACTAAGTTGAAATCTAATGTCCTAATTATTGTACAATGTCTTTATTCTCATGTTCTTTTTTTTTTTCATCAGTTGTCTTCGCAAGGAGAAGGCCATGATGAGATTGATTTTGAGTTCTTGGGCAATGTTTCTGGCCAGCCTTATACTGTCCATACCAATGTTTATACACAAGGAAAAGGAAACAAAGAACAACAATTCCACCTTTGGTTCGATCCAACTGCTGCATTTCACACTTACACCATTGTCTGGAACCCACACCGCATAGTGTAAGTTAATTAGAATCTAGAGCATAACTTGTAAATACTGTAAATGTAAAAGAAATTTTACACCATCACGTCAGCTGAAAGATAATAAATTATTTACACGGTCAATGTGTATCTTGAATTCCTATGGGTGTTACATTTAATCTTACCCCTATATTCTTTGATATAATCAGGTTTTTAGTGGATAACAGCCCCATTAGAGTATACAACAACCATGAAAACATTGGCGTTCCGTTCCCAAAGAGCCAAGCAATGAGAGTATACTGCAGCTTATGGAATGCAGATGAGTGGGCTACACAAGGAGGCAGAGTCAAAACAGATTGGACACTTTCTCCTTTCACTGCTTACTACAGAAACATCAATATTGATGGTTGTGCAATGTTATCCGGTACCTCGTCGTGCAAGTCTAGCAATTCAGCAAACAATGCTAAACCATGGCAAACTCATGAACTTGATGGTAAGGGAAGGAATAGGCTAAGATGGGTACAAAGCAGACACATGGTTTACAACTATTGTGCTGATTCTAAGAGATTTCCTCAAGGCTTTTCTCAAGAGTGCAAGAGTTCAAGGTTTTAGGATATGAGAGTCTGAAATTCTTTATTCTTTTGTACCAATAAAAGTTCTGTTGGTTACTCATTTTGTTGCTGTGTAATTGGTATTCAAGTTTATCTCTGTCATGGAATTACATGTCTACTCTATTTTCCTTTAATCAAATGATGTTATGTCATGCCGCATTTTCTTTTGTTCTTACTTGATGAAGTAGTTGTATGAGTAATTAATTTCTGCCTAATTTTCTAATGTTTGAAGATATCATAGTAATAAAGAAAGAAAAAACTCTTTTAACTCTTCATATAATAATGCTGAAAAATGATGTTGGATCGAGGGACCAACGAAATACGAATAGATGAAAATTTTAGTAGAGGTTCGTCAATTGGAGAATAGAGAAACAAAGTTAGACAATTCAGCAGTGCACCATATGCAAAGAAATGACATATTAACTATTAATCTATATATTTTAACAAAAATGTAGATGACACAAGTTTAATTATAACAAATTTAAGTAAGCTCAAGTATTTTTGTTCGAGCAGCGACAGAACTAAGGGGCAGAAGAGGGGTTGTCTATATAAAATTTCTTTGACTTTTAGGATCGAAATAATCATGTATCATACCCAGTAAAGCAAATTTGAAACGATGATAAATCAGACAACAACAGAAAAAATATGCCAAAAGGGACACAACTATTTAGTCCACAGACGGAGATGATCAACCCAGCACATAAAAGAGAGTATAACATATCGAGACAACAACCTCACAAAGAGGAATGCACAACTGACAACATAGTACTTGTATCACAAATTCTCTCATAAACAAGACTCGCAAACCACTACATTGTGAACGTTGCTGAACGAGAAAGAAGGATCCTTAATTTATAGAAGTCAAAGCCTTTTCCCCTCAAATATGGAAGAATTCTATTTTCTTTTTCGTTTAAGGAAAAATCAATTATGATAAATATATTGTCCTTCCTTTAAAAAATAAAAAAATTAAATATGATAAAAAAATTAGGACAAACACCTAATACTCTTTGTATATCCCTTTTTTATTTTTGAATCCCTTTCGTGAAAATCTTGCTTTCCGCCCCTATTCAGAGAGGACAAGGACCTATCCTTAGAAATTCTTTTATTCTTTTTTTTTTTTTTTTTTTTTTTTACTTTTTCCCCTTAAACACATGTTGGGGTGGGTTGCAAAGTTCTTCCTAGATCTGATGTTGAATGAGAAAGAGAAGTATCGATGTCAGAATAAGTATGAAGACCCATTTTCTATACTATTAAATTATGTTATCTTAAAAAAGTAGGCAACTTTAAATTTATACCCGCATTGCACAAAAATTTGTAAAGTGTACCCGCTAGGATGTGAGTACTTCAGTCTCTTTATTTTGTAAAAATTGCACGAGGCGCCCTATTTGATCGCCCCCATTTAACCTATACCCATATTTTTTAAAACTTTTAACTTGTACCCACTTTTTAAATAACTTCAGCCCCCTTTCTCCTCCTCCTCCTCCTCCTCCTCCTCCTTCTCCTTCTCCTCCTCCTCCTCCTCCTCCTCCTCCTCCTCCTACTCCTCCTACTCCTCCTTCTCCTCCTTCTCCTCCTTCTCCTCCTCCTTCTTCTTCTTCTTCTTCTTCTTCTTCTTCTTCTTCTTCTTCTTCTTCTTCTTCCTCTTCCTCTTTCTTCTGCTGTTGTTGGTGCTGCTATGGAACTTCAGTTCATGGAATGATTGCCATAAATATGTTTATCCGAACTGAAGTTCGCCAGTTACAAAACAAAAACTTCAGCTCAAGAGCTGAAGTTTGCCAGTTACAAAAACAAAAACTTCAGCTCTAGAGCTGAAGTTCGCCAGTTACAAAACAAAAACTTCAGCTCTAGAGCTGAAGTTCGCAGTTACAAAAACAAAAATTTCAACAATTACAAACAAAAGCTTTGCGTTAAGACGTGCACAAGTTAAACAAAAACTTCAGCAAATAGAGAACAAAACTTCAGCTACTTCAGCTCTAGAGCTGAAGTTTGCCAGTTACAAAACAAAAACTTCAGCTCTAGAGCTGAAGTTCGCCAGTTACAAAACAAAAGCTTCAGCTCTAGAGCGGAAATTTGCCAGTTACAAAAACAAAAACTTCAGCAATTACAAACAAAAGCTTTGCGTTAAGACGTGCACAAGTTAAACAAAAACTTCAGCAAATAGAGAACAAAACTTCAGCTACTATGCTTAAGTTCATCAATTACAAACAAAAACATCAGCAGACTTGCTACTTCAGGCCCGTCTACTAGAATGCTGAAGTTTTGCGTGAATGCATTTGCTACTTCAGCCCCGTCTGCTGAAGTTATGCGAAAAAGCGGGTACACTTGCAATTTTTTTTGCAAAGCAAACACAAGTTAAAACGTGACACAAAAAGCGGATATAAACACAAATGCCCCTCTTTTGGTTAAACTGAAAATTTTATTTAACCAAATATATCAATATGTACAATTGATTCTTTGGACTCTAGAGTCAGATCTCGGTATTCATACATTTTGGGACTATACTACCTATCCTCTATTCAACCATCCAACCTACTAGTGACGCTATCCACGAAAACAACTCTATGATTTAATGGTATACTGGGTTTTATTGCAACTTGAGAAATCAAATTTGAAGTTCTTCTATCTTTCAAATGTAACTTTAGAACTTCGAATCTTAAGTAGTTCAATCTCTTCAATGAAACTTAAGAAATCAAATTTGAAGTTTTTCTACCTTTCAAATGCAATTTTAGAAATTCGAATCTTAAGTAATTCAATCTTTTCAATGCAACTTTAGATTTCGAACTTTAAATTCTGAAACATATACTTGTTCTTCGAATTTCAACTATCCAACACAAGATTCAACATCTAAATTTATTTTAAATGAGCTCAAATTTAAAATATAACTTTCAAATATTATAAAGAACAAACTCAATCAATAAAATATCAAAACAAAAATAAATTTAACGAATTTATTTTACAACTAAGAAGAAGAAGAAACCTTAAGCACAATGAAGAAGAAACCAACGGCTTAGAAGAAAATAAAAGTGTATGTATATGAAGTAAACAAAATTAGATATAAGTTAAAAAGTGGGTAAAAATTCAATGAGTGATGCAAAACTAGGCACCACATGAAAATCTTATAGTGGAAAATCTGGTCTAACCCAAGCACTTATATAAAGAAGAGTTAACTTAAATAGCCACACACCCAACTTCTTAAATTAAAAATAGCGGAGAATATATAATATTTTATATATAATTATATATAATATGTATGTATTTTATGTATATCGGCTAGAAAAGTAAATAATGAATTCGATCTGCTCTTTAGGTAAAGACCCCTTAGATAAATAGGCCATTTGCAAAAGCTTATACACCCTTTTCTATGCATTTGATAGAAGTATGTATAAGGCAAGTGTTTACAGGTCATAATCAGCCAAAAGTCGTAAATTTGGCTAGCGTAGCCAAAAAAAAAAAAGTTGATAAACATCTATAGGTTAACTGTTAGGAAACAATAAAAGAACAAGAACAATATTGCAGAGAAAGAGAGAGAAAATTCTTGTTGAATTTTGGGATGAATTACAATGGAAGAGGACCTCTCTATTTATAGGGAAAGAGTGACTTAGCCACCAAGTAACAAACCCTAGAATCTCTCTAGAATATAGACATTCACTATAAATAGAATTCTATTTATAACACTCCCCCTTGAATGTCTATTCAACAAATAATGTGCCTCATTAAAACCTTAACTAAAATAAAACCCAATGGGAACAAATTCTAGAAAAGGAAGAAGAGTACACGTGTTTAGAAATGCGCCTTTTGGTTGCCTCATTAAAAACCTTGCAAGAAAAATCCAGTGGGACAAAACCTTGTAAGGAAAAAAGAGTGGAACGACATTAACTCCCCCTGATGAGAGCATAAATTCACATCCTTGAGCCTTCCCATCTCAATCTTGTGTATTTGCTTCTTGAAGCTTGACATCAGTAGGGATTTGGTGAACAAATCAGCCATATTATCACTTGAATGAATATGTTGCACCTTGAAATCATCATTATTGTATATATATAAAGTCTTGGAATAGCCTTTTCAGTGTCTCCGTAGAGGAAAAAATTCCCGCTATCACATTATCATGCTTATAGTTATAACAAGATACATATATGCACAAATTGCACGTAGAATGTAGTACTTCATGACCAAGAATTGTATATGCTTTCAGCAATATCCTTCAAGAATTGTCATATAACTCATATAATAGACTTTAATTTGATGCATATCATATTTTCATGTCATACTAGACAAATAAGATATCGAAAACTGATTGCACATATCATTGACTTTATATTTTCAAGTGTTTGAACTGCAGGTCCAAATACTTGTCTTTCATATGAAACCAATTCTATTTGAATTGTGTCTCTTCTATTTGGCCAATATTTTTGTGTCAGTATTCAACAAACTTAAGATCCTATCTATACTTAGCGCTATGATAGATGTCGTCGACGAACATTTTGTATCGGTTCCAATATTTTTTTTTCTTCATAAAGACATAACATAGAGATCTCTTCATTTATATTTCCAAGTACCTGAACCTCTCTTGAGATTTTATGAAGTGTTATGTCATGTGATCTTCTAGATCACTTGCCTCCTTTATTATGATCATTTTGATCATTTTCTCATCTTCTTTATCAAGAAGTTTATTTGAAACCGATCTTTCTATACGCTTTAAGCGTGCCATAGACATTGTCCTTCTAGGACTTATTCTAAATATGAGCATCTTCAGTGAGAATATAGTTACTTTCTTTGGGTCAGCAAATGCGTCTGGCATGCTTTGCAATATATTGCAGATGAATTATCTTTTTATGAACTTCAAGTTCATATTATCTTATTCGAGGATCTAGATGGACAAATGATAATTCTTTCCACGTACTTTTTCTCAATTGTTTATCATGTCACCCCCTCATGTTAGAAAAACTAACTTTATTCCTCAATTTGGGAATCCATCTTTCTCGTGTTATGGTGTTAATCAAAATATACACCGCACATCAATAATAATAAGATGAAATTATTTGGTTCCTGACCCTGAACCACTTGTGAGGGGAGAATGTAATATATTTTCGTATATAATGTATATCAAACTAATATAAACAACTTAGTTCTCATAAGTAATAGTTTAGCTATTAAGTGGAGGCACTCAATAAATTATTTTTCTAAACCAATTGTGATATAACCGACTTATCAAGATAAAGTATTGAATAGAAAATCTGGAAATTATGCTCTAAATTAAAATATTGAGCAAGTAATCTCGCAAACAGTAGGTTGCGGGTTAATAATAATTGTACATGTAACCATCGCATAGATGCATCTTATGTGGTATAATGGTAGGTGAATGGGCCCATATTTACCTTTTCTATTTCCAGCATTCATGGGATTTAATCCCAATTTCAGTTGGCCTATTAATTAATGAGAACAAGCAACATTAGAGAATTCGTACATGCGTCTGCATTTGATTTGCTATTCTTTGCAAATGGATAATCGTTTGCATATATTTTTCACAAATAGAGGTACGTGGATAAAGATGAGACAATGATGGATTTTTCCACAAAAGTTTTTCGTTTGGTTTCACCAGTTTCTCCCCTTAATTTTGGAAGTGTCTCATCGAATCGACAATTTGCAAATCGAGCAGTGAATAAATTCCCCGTTAATGTTTCAAGATAGCAAACAATAGAGGGCGATTCAAACAACAAATATTCCTAACCTTCTTTGGGGACCCATTTTGGTGCGATATGACGGTGCTACAGGCACATATTTTGCGCATTCGAAAATTCTTAAATGGGATGCATTAGGTTCATGACCCAAAACTAATTACAACGGGGAATATTTATGATAATTTATCGGGCTGAGACGAACTAGCATTGTTGCATGCAAAATGGCGTGACCCCAAACAGAAGTGGGCAACCTCGTTTTCTTGAGTAACAATCTTGCTATCAATTGCAGACATTTAATTAAAGACTCCGCGAGGCCATGTTGAGTGTTAACATGAGCTACAGGATGTTATACTTTTATCCCAATTGATAATCAATAATCATTAAATGGTTGGGATGAAAACTCAGCAACATTATCAAGTCTAATAGACTTAATTGGATTATCGGGGAATTGCGCCCGTAATCAAATTATTTATGCCATTAATTTTGCAAACGCGAGGTTGCGAGATGACAATAGGCATACATGAGACCATCTAGATGATGCATCTAGTAAGATCATAAAATATCTAAACGACCCACTTGGGGGGTGAATAGGTCCACAAATGTCCCCTTGTATACGTTCTAAAAACGGAGGGGACTCAATCCCAACCTTTGTTGGTGATGGTCTTATAATTAACTTGCCTTGATAACATGAAGTGCAAGAAAATTCATTATTTAAAAGAATATTTAAATTCTTTAATGGATTCCCATTTGAGTTTTCTATAATTCGTCTCATCATAATTGATCCAGGATGTCCTAATCGATCATGCCAAAGTATAAAAGTATTAGAATCAATAACCTTATGATTTACAATAGAATGTGTTTCAATTGCACTAATTCTTGTCCAATACAGGCCACAAGATAAATGTGGGAACTTCTCAATAACCCTCTTTTGGCCGGAGACATTCTTGGTAATGATGAGATATTCAAGATTATTCTCATCTATTGTCTCAACATGATATCCATTTCGGCGGATATCTTTAAAACTCAACAAGTTCCTTTTGTACTTGGAGGAGAATATTGCATTCTCTATGATAAGTATTGTTCCCTTAGGCAGAGTTATAGTAGCTCTTCCAAAGCCTTCAATTAAATTACTACTACCAGAAATTGTAGTAACATATACATTACATATACTTAAATGAGAGAAATATTTCTTCTCTTTGAATATTGTATGTGTCGTACATGAATCAACTAAACACATATTTTTACAATTAAACTTTGATCCAACTTTGCTTTGTGAGTTATCTATATTTGCTTCCCTAGGTTTAAAATATACAAATAAATATTATTATCAATGGTTCAATAATGACCTTTTAATCTATTTTCTATCAAACCAAATAGTGCTACGTCTTTATAGATATAAATAATTCCCATAATAGTAGGCATGTATTAATTCTACGTCTTTACGGTCATTTACTGCTAATGCTTTTGTTCGATTGACAAGGACCGTACTAATAATTAATTCTCTTTCTGAAATAGTAATGGAATGCAACATTATACTAATTCAAATAGCACAATAACACATAATAATAGAATCCCGCATATTTTGAGAGTTCCAAACCATACCGATCACATATAGACAAGAACACCATGATACATAGTATTAAATGAATTCAAGGTATTAAATGTAACTTTTTAGGGATTACACTGATTCAGGGAATGGAAACTAAAGTATCGGTAGTGCAAGAAAATTGTTCGAGCAAACTAAAAAAGTATTTCCTCTTTTACCATTTTGTTATAAATAGAATTTATTTAATTAAAACGAACTAAAACTATTTCATAAAATAAACAATATTGATCGATACTAATAACTACTAATCATGTAAAGGACTATGATTACATGATGTTTATTCATTAACTACTAAGAATAGGCAAAAATAAAAATTGAACTACTCAATCATCTTTAACCACGGATCCATCACCAATCAAGTGGTCTATTTTTCCATCAGGGCGCTCAAAGAAGTCTGCCACATCTAAGTGGGTGATGTCAAATTCATTGCCATAGACAAAATTAGCTTCAGGGCCTTTATTCTTTAGAGATGCTTGATAAGGCTCAACCAAATGTCTTGGTACACGATAAATTTTTGCCCAATGACCTTTTCCACCGCAACGATAACATTCAGTCTCTGAACCATTTGCCTTTGGCTTCTCATATTTCCCTTTCCACTTTTGGTGGTTATTTTTCTTTGGAGGTGATTAACACCAGGAAAATTTCTTCCTTGTCCACGGCCACGGCCACAACCACAACCACGACCATAATCATAAATAGGGCCACGACCTTTCTCACGTTTGGCATAATGGGAATACACTTCATTCACTTCAGGAAA